>OY294050.1:28031800-28276763 GCA_958510825.1 Brachypterus glaber
CATATTGAATCATACATAATTTTTTACTGTATATAAAAAAATATTTTGCTTAAGGAAATTGTTTTCGTGCATTTTTCGTAAAAATTTCTTGACCTTGACTCAAACAATTGCCAAGCAAAAAATTTTTAATACAGTAAAAAAATTATCGATAATTCAACATGCACTTATGATATTACTACTGAAAACAGTAATAATTATTTTCTACGGCCAAATGCAAAGTTGTATTTTGCGAGTTGATTTATTGCAATTTACTCTACGCAAAATAGCTCATTTTCATTGAGTTACTCTCATAGAGATGGAAAGAGAACCATTAGTCCAGCCTGCGCAAGATTATTTTGTGACAGAACGGGGCAGCGAAATGACGTAACGCAATATATCTGACCTTGCGCAGTACGCATCTCTATTAGCTGTGAAATGATGTCGGTCGTAAAACAATTCATCACCCAGTATTCATTTGTCTTATCTCCAAAAATTCCCCAGTAAAAATCTTAAAATGTTCAAATAGAGATATGGCAAACCAATACTGGGGTGACGAATTATTAGTGGTTTGTTTATACTGTCAGTACTGTCAGATCGTCGTTTGTTACTGTTCATTTTTCGACTTGTACTGTGTTTTAATTGTTTTTTTGTTGCATTTGTTTATAACTTTAAACCTAACCTGTATTGTTGCTTTATGAAGAGCAAAGGGTCAATCCCTGGTGTACTCAAAGTAGATGTACAAAATCCCGAAACTCAAACACACCTCGAAAAATTCTTATAAAATAATTTAAAAAAACTATTTCAACGTTTCTTCGTAGATATTTATTGTTTTTTGTTGATTTTTTTACAATTTTTATTGGACACACAAAACTAAGGTTAAAAATACTCGTCAAAAACAACAATAGTAGTGCGCATGTGCAAGTTTATCTCAGATGCGCTAGGCACATTTATCACAGTATTCCGCAACGGCTTTGGAGGTCTTTCCTTGTCTATGGTTACTCTGCGCACTGTTTAAATTAAACAAATGAAAAACGCCAAGCAAGTTAACTATTCTCGTTGCCGGATTGCTTATTTTTCCAGAAATTATATTTACCACTTTTAATAGAAAAATAAATGTTAAATATATTTGTAATTTTGAAATTACTTAGATTAGGAACTAATAAGTCTACTTTTATGTAAACATTAATTGAATAACTAATTTTTAATTTATTCAGTCAATAAAATTTTTGCTTGGATTTTTGGCAACACTGAAAATCTCGGTTTCAACTTAGGATTTTAGCGTTAAATTAAATTGTTAAATTATTAAGAAATCCATATGAAATATTTATATTATGGATAGATCGAAGAGAATTTAGAAGGAATTCCTCTAGTTGCTAATTACTGCAAATAAACCAACTTTATTAAAACAAAAATCCAGGGCAAAGTACGAAAAAGTTTACCTGTATTACATAGAAATGTAGTAAAAATGCAAAAAATATTCAAAACACATAATACTGGCATATTTATTCTACTTAATTAAGCATCCCCTAAGTCCAGGACTTGTGTGGGCTAGTAGTAGAGGAACCACCGGCTTTAATTGACTTTCGAACCAATTTATAGGGAGTGTTCTCTTCACTTACGCCTTCGCCAAATTTTAATTATTAATTAATTGAAAAATTTATTGACTAAAAGTTAGTTGCAAAACAACTTTTTAAAGAAATTGGTCGTTTAAAAGTTATTTGCTAAAAACTCAAATAGCAATTTTCTTAGTTAAAATCTTTGTTTTTATGATTTTCGGTTTGAGTTTATGGAACTAAAAATAAGATATTAAATATTTTAAAATCTTACGAAGGGTAATGATTAAAACTAAGCAATTTAATAAAACACCAACTTACTTTAATCAGAGATTTTCCATTTTCTTTTACGTTTACATTGAAATCGGATACTAAGGTGTTAAATTCGCTTTTCAAACTGGCATCGTTATAAGAGTTCAGGACTTAATTTTTTTCTTAAATGGAACCTTTTCTTTTATCAACTTTTTTTTTGTTCTTTGATCTCCTTTTACAAGGCATATCTATAGATTGGTTAAAAAGTTCAAAGATGTTTAGAATTTAGAACATGAAAAATTTGAAGCTAGAGTCAAATTCAAAGCTATTTGGTCTAATGTCATCACAAAATAGTACAGTTAATTTCAACAAAACTGGAAAAGTGGGGTTATAAAAAAAATTACATTGTGAACTATCTTTCATTTGACAAATATTTGTTTACTTGTTAATAAATTTAGTGTCAATATTGTTATTGCCACATCAATGTCAAAGTCAAAAAATGTTGGTGTTTTTTTTTTTTAAATTGGGAGAGATAAAGCAGAAAAACAAGAATACTCGAAGAATACTGGTGTAAAACCCATAATTATAATTTTTAAATTAAGGAACTATGAGGAATACCTAGTTGTAGGAAACCAATATACTAGTAGTGTTTTTTAAAAATAAAGGTATTTAAAACAAGTTTACAAGTTTGTATTAGATACAAAATATATTGATAAGGGGATTTAATAATAGACATTTTAGAATAGGGTTATTTTAGAGCAGAAATACAGTAATTAACAATAGAGATACGCTTCAAAATCCAAATAGTATTTACTAAACAGAAATGCATAGAATAACATATGATTTTTGACATGGTTAAACTAACCTTATTTTTCAAACAGGCATAACCCCATTTAAATAATCCACATTCACACAACTAAATTTTATGGAAAACATGAAATTTTACTTAACCCCACTTTTCCAGTTTTGTTGAAATCAACTGTATCATCACAAAATAATTTGACATTACAGCTATTTTTGGCGATTTTTAATTTTATTGCCTTACCTCTTAGACTAGGCAATTAGGTAGTTTTAAGCTAAGATTTACTAAAAAAGTTATCAAAACAACAAAAACCGTTTCTGGGAAGTATGACTCGCAAAGCAGTTTTCGTGTTAATGTAGACTACCATACAGTTAATTTAGAGCCACCTGTTAAAGTAATGGAGGACAACCATCATAAACTTATACAAATTGGGTTATAAATTAAAATTCTTGAACTAAGTAAATAATTAGGTCTAGACTCTAGACTTAGAAATGGGTTGGTTAAATAACCAACCTATTTTCGCCATTTGCTATGTTCACTTGGAATATTTTATTAAAATATGTTTTTGTTACGTTTATACACTGAAAAAATTTTTCAACATAAATTACCGTTAAAATCATCAATTTTTAACGCCTGCACATAAAAGCACACTTTACGAAAATTCTCCTTATTATAAGTGCATTAAATTTTATAATGAGCTTCCGTTAAATTTTAAAATAATAGGAAACTTTATTAAATTTAAAAAAGAGGTTATATACTATCTTATAGAAAAAGTAATATATTCAATTGATATTTTATTTATATTTTTTATGTTTTGATGAGCTTTATTTGTTTTAATGGAATTATTTATTATTGTATTTGTTAATGTATTGTTTCGTTGTCAGATTTATTTCACTGTATGTATATTCTCTTAGTATAAGTCCAATTATATTTTTGTATGTGACGTACCATATATACATTGTGTCTGAAATAGTTAATAAATAAACTAAACTAAACTAAACTATTGAGGCTCAAAGATTTTTTAGTGTGGATGTCGGTAAATTATCTAAAAGTTAATAAGAAAAGTTTCCTGATTTTCTTGAATCTTAGGAGTGATGTGAATGGATTTTTCAACATAAATTACCGCTGAAATTAAGTTATTGAGGCTCAAAGATGTTATACTGTGGATGACGGTAAATTATCTAAATTAACGTTGAAATTAAGTTATTGACGCTCAAAGATTTTTTACTGTGAATGACGGTAAATTATCTTAAAGTAAAAAGTCCAAACGAAAAGTTTCTTGTTTTTCTTGAATCTTAGAAGTGATGTGGATGGATTTTTAAACATAAATTACCGCTGAAATTAAGTTATTGAGGCTCAAAGATGTTTTACTGTGGATGACGGTAAATTATCTAAAAGTAAATAAGAAAAGTTTCTTGTTTTTCTTGAATCTTAGGAGTGATGTGAATGGATTTTTCAACATAAATTACCGCTGAAATTAAGTTATTGAGGCTCAAAGATGTTTTACTGTGGATGACGGTAAATTATCTAAAAGTTAATAAGAAAAGTTTCTTGTTTTTCTTGAATTTTAGGAGTGATGTGGGTGGATTTTTCAACATAAATTACCGCTGAAATTAAGTTATTGAGGCTCAAAGATGTTTTACTGTGGATGACGGTAAATTATCTAAAAGTAAATAAGAAAAGTTTCTTGTTTTTCTTGAATTTTAGGAGCGATGTGAATGGATTTTTCAACATAAATTATCGTTGAAATTAAGTTATTGAGGCTCAAAGATTTTTTACTGTGGATGACGGTAAATTATCTAAAAGTTAATAAGAATAGTTTCTTGTTTTTCTTGAATTTTAGGAGTGATGTGGGTGGATTTTTCAACATAAATTACCGCTGAAATTAAGTTATTGAGGCTCAAAGATGTTTTACTGTGGATGACGGTAAATTATCTAAAAGTAAATAAGAAAAGTTTCTTGTTTTTCTTGAATCTTAGGAGTGATGTGAATGGATTTTTCAACATAAATTACCGCTGAAATTAAGTTATTGAGGCTCAAAGATGTTTTACTGTGGATGACGGTAAATTATCTAAAAGTAAATAAGAAAAGTTTCTTGTTTTTCTTGAATCTTAGGAGTGATATGGATGGACTTTTTAAAATAAGTACCGTTGAAATTAAGTTATTGAGGCTCAAAGATTTTTTACTGTGGATGACGGTAAATTATCTAAAAGTTAATAACAAAAGTTTCTTGTTTTCCTTGAATTTTAGGAGTGATGTGTATGGATTTTTAAACATAAATTACAGATCAAATTAAGTTATTGAGGCTCAAAGATTTTTTACTGTGAATGACGGTAAATTATCTAAAAGTTAATAAGAAAAGTTTCTTGTTTTTCTTGAATCTTAGGAGTGATGTGGATGGATTTTGCAGGACCAGATTTGTTTTTATTGGATTTTGAATTTATTTTTGTCGTATTTGGAAGCTTGACTCATCTTGCCCATAGCAAGAAATACTTAATTAAATATATCAATAGGGATAAAAACAAAATTGAATTCAGTTACATAAAAATGTACCATCTTGAGGTAAATAAATTTTTTATTTGAGTTAAAAATAAATAAAATAAAATACCAAGGAAATACATGTTGTTATTAACAATATAAAAAATTAAATACTTAACAGCTTTATAAATTTTTAAAAAATCTAAAATAGAATAAATATTTTCGCACAGTATGTCAGAATCTATTAATTCTAGCAATGAAAATTATTTAATAATTATGCTATTCTAAAGTAGTATTAGAAAAATTAATGTCCACACTTTTTGGTTCACTACTAGCTTTGATAGTAAATTAAGATATTGCCCATGAGAAAATTGAAAATTGCGAGGCGTTAGCCGAGCAGGTTAATTTTGGAGAGGGTAATATCGGTTTACCCAAAGTTTTGTCCAATACCTATTTTAGACTCTTTTTTTTAATTCAAACATTAACTGTGTCAATTTTTGTTTCAAACGTATAAATATCTTTCAAAAACGTCGTCTATTAAATCGAGTAGGCTGATTTGAAACAATTGCAAATCTGCATAATGTCAGCTTCTCTCACAATAAAAATTAAAAGAAAAACATGTAAAAATTATTCAAAACTAATATTTTTGTAAAAAAAAATATCGTTAGATAACAGATAATGTATGTAAGTAGAAGAAAAAATACGGATATTTAGTCTAGATTTAATTTTATAATATAAAACTTGTAGCAAAAAAAATTTGACAGATGAATGATTTTTACTTGCAAGTGATAAAGTAAAAGCCACACGTGGGTTATTTACAAGTTTCTCTGTTTAAAATGAAGAAGACTATTATAGCCTTGAATCTTAAATCCCTCGATGATACGAATCTTGGGATAAAAAATGTATTCTCTACCTTGGTATATAATAACTATTATTATACCAATATGTTGAAAATTGGGATTTTTTAACGTGGGATATCACATTTTACAATAAGCAGCAAAACAAAACATAATTAAAGGTCCATAGACCCTAAGTGAGGCGTAATTGAATCTGTTTTATTATCAGATAGATCCTGAGGCGCTTTTGGGGTTCCTTCAGTGACTTTATTGCAAAATGCCTTGGTCAGTCGAGCTATTTTCCGCATCTGCGATGTAATTGCTAAAGTGACTTAATAAAGTAGCGACAATTGAGTAAATTACCATAAATAACGTTCAAAGTTAGACAGCTTGTAATAAAAATAGTGTGAAAACCTGAAAATTACATTTTTCTATTAGCCCGATCTGCAGAACTAAACACAAAGAATTTGTTAGGTAATTACCATGGTAACGCGGGTCATAATGAGACAAAAATTTAAGCTACACGCAGAGAAACAACATTTTCAATATGAAGTATTTGTAAAAAAATTCAATTATGTTAAATGGGTACCTTTTTTATACGGATGGAAAAATGAGCAAGTTTATAAAATATCAAATTGACTTCACTTTTCCTATATTTTTGGACAAAATCCTTTCGTTTTTTCTTTGTAGCTTTATCGCATTGTTTTTCTGGCCGCATTATCAAAAATTTATTAAAATAAAAATTAATTCAAATTAATTGTCATACCTATGACTGAAATTTAACTAGTGTCAAAATTTGATATCTAATTAAAAATGTAAAAATATATCAAAATTTAATAAAATGCCTATATATCGGAAACTAATAGTCCTACGATAAAAATGATCACATAAAATGTAATCATATTATGTAAACATATTGTTTTTTGTAGGGAATTTAATATTATGTACTTTCATTTATGCAAAAAAAATTGCCCTACTATAAATAATAAGTGAAATATCGCTAAAAATTATAGTTTTTGTCCATTTGCCCCCCTTGTCCTAAGCTAATGTTAACCATATTTAATGTACGCAAATAGAAAAGTCCTAAATTGTTTGATAAAAGAATTTCTTCAATCCAACATTCCGTTCAAAAGTTATATGGATTACATTCAGAAAGACAGACAGAATTTTTTAAAGACCCATTTTTTCACATTTTCTCGACGTTTCATGACATTCTCAAGCCGAAAATATATTTTTTTTTCGGTCGATTTTAATAACGGGTACCCGGGTGTTTTCCCCCGTAAAAATTCAATAAATTTTTCAATTATAACTTATTCCAAGAAATTTGTATTAGACTATTTTTCATTATTTTTAGTATTTAAATTAATGAGTATAAATAACTACTTGAGATCTTTCATTTGGGTTTCGTTAAAACTGATTAAAAGAAATTTTGTTATTCAAAGCCAGGACTTTTACCTGATTCAAGTTTCCACCTATTGGTTTAAGTAAGATACGTATTTACCTTCAATGAAGCAAAACATTTTATGTTAGTACATACTTGTGGATATACAAACTTTTGAGCTACTTTGAGGAACTCAATATCATGTACTGGTTTTGTTTTTTCATACTCACCAGGCATTTTACAGTTGGACCCACAAAAAATGCAAGTTTTAAATATGCCAAAATGTCAATTTTATTAATTATTTTATAGTTTAAGTAAGATTTTAAGAAAGAGGTTAGAATAATTTGACATATTGGCAGTTTTTCTTTAAGTTTATTAGTAGTCTCTAATAAGTTATTACAGATAATGCGTGAATGCGAATAATGTTAAATAATTATTACTGTTACTGTTATAACAGTAACTGCTGGTATATGAAGCTGGAAGAAATATAAAACTATCAAATATAGAGGTTCTTGACCTGCAGAAGCAAGAAGTCTCCCCAAGATGGTTATTTTTATGTTAATATTACTTCTTTTTACAAAATTAATGGAGAGCCCCTAAAACATGTATTTAATGCTAAAAAAGAATCGAAATCCTGATCTCCTGAAAAATTGCGTTTTTGTGACATGGTGTCGTTTACCTCCGGGGTTCAGATATACCTAATAAATAGTAAACTGAAAAAACATTTAGAATATTTAATCATATAAAACATGTAAACACAATATTTAGTAAATCTTATGGGAAATAAAACTTTCAACTCCTTAGTAATGAAATATATAATTTATGAAAATTGTGATTTTCGTATAAAAAAGATTTTTTGCTGCATAAAAATTTTCAATCTCGGAATTATCGATGCGGCCGCGGGCGGTGGTTTTCGACCCAGTAAAATTTTTATCGTTTATAGCCTGCACCGCGGCTCGTAAAGGGTGTCTTCTTAAATAATTAAGTAAATTTTCCCTTCCTTCTTCCCGAGCCTGCACGCCTTTTAACTGTTTCCTCCTGTACCATTTTTTCTTCAATCTTAACAAAACTCTCCGAATCATTAAACTTTGCCAAGTCTACTTGCTCACATCCTGCTTCCAATAACCCAATAGCTTGAGCTTTCTTAATCAGTTAATTGATGCATTTCTAATAGAAACGTACTTAATTTAATTAAATCCTTTATTGATTAGGTACTTTATAATAATTATAAATAATTTTGACAAATATTGTCAACATTGACAACTGCATTGTTTGTAAACAATTATTCAATTTACACAACTAGATTTTTATCTTGTTTTTTTTTTTCGGATCCAACTGTACTTACTTTAAGAAATCATTTCTCTGTGTGTCCTAGCTTATTTCTGCTCCTTTAATAATGAAGACTTATGAAAAATCTTCAAATAACTTGATGAAAAGGTAAGTCTCGTAACGCAACTTGTTAAGAATTCAAAATAAAAATAAAAATTCAATGAAATGTGTAAGACCCTTGAAATCCGATGAAACCTTATGAAATCTAATCAAAGTTGTTTGGTTTTGATAAGGTTTCATTCGAAATATTTGCAAGGAATGTCATTTAGGGTGAACACTGCCTACACACAATGAAATAATTACTAAAACGTACGTAATATTCGGATCAGGTAGCTCAAAAGTTAAGTGGTTAAATGTTTTGTTTGATTGGAGTTCAATATTTATCTTATTAAGACCAACAGGTGAAAACTTGAATTACTTAAAAGTGCTTGGTTTGAATTAAAAAAAAATCTTTTTATTAAGTTTTAAAGAAAGTTAAATAAATATGGCATGTTGATATTTATACTGTGTTTAAAGTACTAAAAATAATTTAAAATAGTACCTAATTATATTTTTTTCTTGGAGACAAGTACTAACTCAAATAAAAAGATTTTATTGATTTTTTTAAATTAGTTAAATATTTTTTATACATAGTGTTCCTTAATATCATGTCACTATTAAAGGACGTAATTACTTGGCCTGTTCTATGACTAAAATGCCATATAAACATATGTCTGAAAATGCGTCGTAAGGGAGCTACGCCCCTTTGAAAGGAGCTAAAAAATCGGTTTTTATTTATTAACTCAGGAACCCTTTTCAGTCTTTTGTCCAAAAATTTTTTCTGTGTAACTTTTTTCTATTTTATTTTTGGAAAATAATTTCCAAGGTCAAAATACATAAAAAGGTACTCTTGTTGTAATACTTCAGGATTAACCGTAAAATGTTGAAACTAAAATTTTAATGCTGCAGGGTTATTCTATTTCAAAAACTAAGGAAAAAAAATACATGTAGGTCGAATAATCGCGTTTAAAGCTACTATGGCGCTTTAAAAATGGTACATTTTTAGGAGACCATAGCTACCTCAGGATTGATTTTTGGACGTACCTGTATATAAAGTTTTTTTCCTAGTTTTTGATGGACATCCACCCTGCATCATTGAAATTTTAGTTTTTAACATGTTAGTATTCATTTTTTCGTCCTCGAAACGTGAAATTTCACTTCAAATAAATTTTTATAGCAAACGGTTAATCCTACAGTATTACAACAAGGGTACCTTTTTTATGTATTTTGACGTAAGGAATTATATTTTAAAAATAAAACCACAAAAATGTTACACAACAAAAAGTTTGGGACAAAAAACTGATAAGGCCCCCCATTTCGTACACCCCTGATTAAATACATGAAAATAGTATACGACGATGGGCCTTATTTAGATTCGTTTACGTGCAAAACCTCGTTGCTATATCTCAAAGAGTTCCTGAGTTATTAAATAAAAACCGAATTTTTTAGCCTCTTTCAAAGGGGTGTAGCTTCCTTACGACGAATTTTTAGACATATGTTTATAAGGCATTTTAGTCATAGAATACGCCAAGTAATTACCTCCTTTAATAGTGAAATGATATTTAGGAACACCCTGTAATTGAAAAAGTATCTAAAGCCAGCACCACACCACTTGCCAAGTACGACGAGTCAAGTGACAAGAAATCACATCGATCAAAGCAAGTGCGCACCTAATAGCCGCTTAATCATGTGCCTACCTTCTTTTGATTTACTATACTTGACCAAATATTCTTTATACTTGGCGAGTGATGTGGGACCGCCTTAACACAAATATCACAAAATTATTACTCAATACTTCATTAGAATATTTTTTCTCTTTGTGTACTAGATAGCCCTAACGAGCCAACCTGTCCAATGCTTTTTCAAAAAAAATTTAGTACAATATAGGTAATATTTTTGTCGACACTTTGAAAATAGTAACTGCAATAATTGCTATTTGAAATGCTTATGCACACAACAGTACTGAACAAGCAATATTACCATTGGCAGTTTGGTCTGTTTGTACGATCTCTGCATTTAATTTTGTTATCGCCGTAAGTGATTAATTAACAATGGCGCCTCATGACATTAGCAATTCAAAACAAGTCAACGATTAACCCAAAAATGCACACGAAATTAAAAAAGTTAATTTTGGGCTAGTTGACACATACTTCCACCGGAAAATTTAGATGAAGAAAATTGACGAAAGAAACGGACGATGGATTCTTGTAGCGGACGGTCTGGATATTATAAAACCACTCATAACTCATAGTGAAATCCCAAAGGTTCATATTTGGAAGATAGTGGCTTAACATTTTTTCAGAATGAACCAGACTTAAAACAATCGCTGATCCTTTATAATTAATACTAATTTTCACATAGAATTCAAATCCGTTTATAAAACTATGATATCTATTTGCATCACGAAGAAACACACATTTTTATAAACTGCAAAACACGTTTTAAACTCTAAATAGGTTTTTTTTATGTCGATGTAATTAAAATGTTTTAGATTTTAGATCCTATCATGACTTAAAATGCCCCAAAATATATTTTTCTATTTTGCGACTCTTATAAGCTCATAATCATACGCATTTTGCGTGTTTTTATAGGCCCATAAGAGGTCTCTACTTTTTTTTCTTTTGGGTTGGCAACAGACAAAAGTCTATCTCTTGACGTTTGCCGTGCTATTGTGAACGTCGGTTTAAAGTTTAATTTTCTAGAAAATTTTGTGTTTAGGTTATGTTTTACCGTGTTAAAATTGTGGCTTGGTTACTTGCAGTGGAAAGGAGAAGAAATTACTATAAAATATATCAAAAAAATATTCGTTCTTAAAATTTTAAACATGACGAAAACTGTAATGCCAACCCGAAACAAAAATCCCTAAATCAGTCATCAATTTAAATGTAAGTTTTTTTAATTTTAGAGCAAAATAGAAAAAATTGTATAAAGCACTTGTTTCATAACACGTTTTTAGCGTACTAGTACTTTAGAAAACTCACCGCAAGCGGCTTGTTTTCTAAACTTGTACTCGTGCGCTAAAAACGTATGTTATCAAACTAGTACTTTAATATACTATTTTTTTATGTCAATGTTATTAAAATGTTTTAGATTTTAGATCCTATCATGAATTAAAATGCCCCAAAATATATTTATATTATTTCCTAAGAACCTTAAATAATTTTAAGATTTTTTTTATACAAACTCAGTATTTTACTTTGTTGGCCAGTTGATCTGTCAAACTCACTTGTTTGTCAAATTAACTTAAATACAAAATCAAATAAACAGCGCTTCTTAAAAAGTTATAAGAAAAATCTAATGCTGCGATATTTAATATTAGTATATTTTAAGTATTAAATAATAGTCCAGTCAAATAATAAATGTACACAGGCTGATATTTTAAAAGGTAGTAATGGATAGTTATAGAACATCCCTTACGCAAATCACCCGGTGAAAAACTAACAGCAAGGTATACAACAGTGGAAAGAGGAGGAAATATATTTGAATATTTGTTTTTAGAATAATTGAATTATTTATAATAATAATACATAACAACGGGAAGACAAGATACAAGAAAAAATTATCTTGGACTTATTCTAACACCCCCACTTTATGTGGTATTATTTCCATTCTCTCGGAACAATACTTGAGTTTTTCATAAAACTGGGGTTTGGTAAAGGTATCTGCTACCATTTCATCAGTAGGAATTAATTTAAGGTGTATATCACCACATTCAACTCTTTCTCTTACAAAGTGGTGTCTTATGTCTATGTGTTTAGTTCTAGGACGATAACTTGCGTTTTTGCATAAATCAGCTGCTCCTTTGTTGTCACAACAAATAGTCACAGCTTTAGAGTCTTGAAAATTGATTTCGCTGACCAAGTTCTTCAGAAATATAGCTTCTTGAGCTGCCAGTGACATTGCCATATATTCGGCCTCTGTTGTAGAAAGTGCAATAGTAGGCTGTTTCTTGGAAGCCCAACTGATGGCTCCACCATTTAAGATGAATATGTATCCAGCTGTAGACATCTCCAGCCCAATCTGAGTCACAATAGCCAAAAAGATTTAAGTTAGATGCTTTACATACCAGTTTATATTTAGAAGTTTCTCGTAGGTACCTTAAAACACGCTTTACTGCCATCCAATGCATTTTACCAGGATCGTTGCTGTATCTTGCTAGTTTTCCAACTGCTAAACTTATATCAGGTCTAGTGCACTGGGCAGCATACATAATACTGCCTACAGCTTCTTTATATGGAATATATTTCATTTCTCTATATTCTTCTACTGTTTCAGTTTCTTTTTTCTTTGACAATTTTTGATTCGGATCTAAGGGTGTTTTAATTCCGTTGCACTCTGACATGTTGAATCGTTCTAGTATGTCCTCTATATACCTTTCTTGGTCTAAAGTGACAATACCGTTTTTTCTTTCATGTTCTATTTTCATTCCGAGGCAATAATGAGCCTCCCCCAGATCTTTTATCTTAAAGGTGTTCATCAATTTATTCTTTAACTCTCTTTTCTGCCTTTTATCTTGAGAAAATATCAAAATATCATCTACATAGATTGCAATAATTATCATTTTGTTTTCTGAAACTCTATAATATATGCACGGGTCAAATTTAGACTTTACGAAATCCAAGTCTTTAATAACTGAGTCAAGCTTTTTGTTCCACACATGGCTTGATTGTTTTAAACCCTACAAAGTTTTTAGAAGTCTGCAGGTCTGTCCATCTGGAAGTTCCATGTATATTTCTTCATCTAACTTGGGATGTAGGAATGCTGTGACTACATCCATTTGATCTATATCCCAATCGTATTTTGCAGCTAGAGATAATAGTAATCGAATTGAACTGTACTTCACTACAGGAGAAAAAGTTTCTTCATGGTCTATTCCAGACACCTGTGAAAATCCTTTCGCAACTAATCGAGCTTTATATCGTTCTACACTACCATCAGCAGTTAACTTTGTCTTGAATGTCCACTTACTCTTGATTGCTTTTCTTTGATGAGCAACATCGCAGAGAACCCATGTTTTATTTTCCTGATGAGCTCTTAGTTCTTCATCCATCGCATCTTTCCAATAACTTGAATTCGTACAAGACAAGGCTTCGCTCACTGTTTTAGGATCGCGTGCGGTGTCAATCATTGCTTGATATATAAAATCAGAGTTAAATATTGACTTATTTGGTTGGCGCTCACGCTTATCTGGTAGTGCATCGTCCCCGGATTTGCCATTAACGGATGCATTTGTGGTACCTTCTGATACGTTCTCAATACTTAATTCTTCTTCACGAGCAACAGTTGATGGGAAATTTTCTTCAGATACGTTTTCGCCAGATATCACTTCTTCGCGGTTTGTTTCATCGACTGGTAATACTCGGGCATCTTCTCCATGACTTTCTTCATTGAAGTGTAATTGTGGGACCTCTTCCCCCACTTCAACGATACTACCTACTATTTGTTCATTTATTTTAATATTACCCTTAGCCATATTTTGGTTTTCTATAAAAACGGCATCTCTTGATAAAATTAATTTGTTCTTATAGTTTAAAAATCGAAATCCCTTCGAGTTTTCAGCATAACCCACAAAAATACATTCAGTCGCTTTATTATCCAACTTTTGCCGTTTCTCCTTTGGAATGTGAATTAACGCTTTGCATCCAAAGACATGGAGATGTTGTAAATCTGGTTTTCTACCGGACCAAGCTTCTTCAGGAACCTTATTGCATAACGCCTTGGTTGGAGATACGTTCTTCAAATAGGTTGCAGTGTTAATTGCTTCTGCCCAGTATTCATAACCCAGATTTGCATCTTTTAACATAGTTCTTGCCTTTTCAAACAGTGTGCTATTGAGTCTCTCTGCTACTGCATTTTGCTCAGGTGTATAAGGGATAGTTTTCTGGTGTTTTATACCGGCAGATGTTAATATTCTGGTAAGGCTTCGGTTGCAATATTCACTTCCATTATCTGTTCTGAGACATTTGATTCTTCGACCAGTTTCATTCTCAACCTGTGCTTTATATTCAATAAACTTATCTGTTACCTCCAATTTTTCGCTGAGGAAGTATACTGTTGTTTTTCTTAAAAAATCATCAGTGAATGTTAGAAAATATTTTGCACCTCCAATTGATTTTGATTGCATCGGTCCGCAGATGTCAGAATGAATCAAGTCCAGAATATTTTCAGCTCTACTACCTCCAGATTTATTAAACGGCTCTCGATGTAGTTTTCCTATTATGCAGATTTCACATTTTCCTTTAGCACTGTTTGTAAATTCGATTCCAGTGGCGGTCTTTTTTAAGATATACATAGATTGTTCATTTAAATGACCCAGGCGACGATGCCAAATGTCAAAGCTATTTTCTAGTTTCACGGAGTGTGCAGTTAGGTAATCATTAGTTTCAGATTGATCCAGATAGTATAAACCATTTATTTCGGTTCCTGTAGCCATGATTTCTGTACTATTTACTGAAACTTGTTGTTTTGTTATCCTACACCCGTAGTTTTTGTCAAATAAAATTGTAAGTCCAGCTTTTGTAATTTTACTGACAGAAATTAAATTTATTGCTAAATCTGGGGCATGGAATACTTCTTTTAATGTTACAATTTTCTTATTGTTTAGAGGGATATCAAGATTACCTTTTCCTGTACATTTTAACTTTGTACCATTTGCTATTCCTAGGTCTCTGCTCGAGTCTGGTTGAAATGATTTTAACTTTTCCCGTTTGGATGTAAAGTGCGCACTTGCTCCTGAATCAATATTCCACTTATTCAAGTCTACGCCAACATTTGCACCAGAGAATGCAAAATAACTATTCTCTTCTTTTTCTTGAATGGGTTTCCTTGGTTTGGGGCAAGAATCTGCTTTGTGGTTATATTCATTACAGTTATAACTTCTTGGCCGCCTATAATTTCTTCTAAAATTATTTTCTGTTGGTTTTCTGCTGAGAAAAACAGAATCTAAGGAACCAACGTTTGAAATACCTTTAACATTGTCTTGTAACAATAAGCTTTTCACAAATTCTGTGGATGTAGACTGTTTAGATCCTTGAATTCCCAATATTAAAGGTTTATACTTCTCGGGAAGTCCTCCAAGAATTATTCCACCAACTACATTATCTTTAAATGGCTCACCAATGTTCTCAAGCTGTTCTGCAATTTTTATGATTCTATCTACGTATTCTTGCATTGACAAAAACTGTTCGAACTTTGTTTTAAATAGACTGGAGTAAAGTCCAATTAACCTTACTATGCCTGTATCTTCATAGGTTTGTTTTAGGTTTTCCCATGCCTCTTTGGCTGTCTTTGCTTTTTTTGTTATTGATGTAGCACTTGGTTTCAATGACAAGTTGATTTTCGCCAACGTTTTTAGATCTAAATTCTGGTCTGTAATTTCATTTTCTCGTGGTTCTATACATCCCCAGAGACTGGCATCCACTAGAAAGTTTTTCATTAGGAATTTCCATTCATTATAATTTGAACCATCTAAGTGTTTTGAATCTGGCAGACCACCTACTGCACCGGATACAACGGTTGCTTTTACCACACTTTTTTCTGCCAACTCACGCCGGAGTGTGGTAATTTCCTCTTGTAATTCTTCCAAAGACATTTTTTTTTAAATTTTTTTTGACTTTGACAATGAACTGTCAGAAAAAAATGTCAATTGGTGGTGTTTTTACAATAAAATATCCTAATCTTACAATTCTTTATAAATACAAATGAATTTCTTGCATTCAACAACTAACACGGTCCTCTACGCGGTCCAAGGGCCCATAACCTAACAGCAAGGTATACAACAGTGGAAAGAGGAGGAAATATATTTGAATATTTGTTTTTAGAATAATTGAATTACTTATAATAATAATACAATATTTGTTTTTAGAATAATTGAATTATTTATAATAATAATACATAACAACGGGAAGACAAGATACAAGTAAAAACTATCTTGGACTTATTCTAAGAAAAACTAACAGGACTGTTCTGTTACTATCCACTACTACCCTTAAAATATCGGCCCGTGTACATTCATTGCAATTTAACAAAGGAATGTTTCGTTATTTGACTATAATTTGAAAGCAAAAATAATTGTGTAAAAATAATCAAAAATTTGTCGTCTTACCAAAATCACCCAACAAAGTAAAATTCTGCATCTGTAATAATTTCATAAAAATGTGTTTTTCTTCGCAATGAAAATAAATAGTTCAATTTTACGAGCGGATTTGATATCTAGGTGAAAAATAGTATTAAAAACAATATTTAATTGTGGAGGGTCAGCAACTGGTTTAAGTCTGGTTCATCCTGAATGAACATTTGAGATTTCACTGTAAGTGGTTCTATAATGTCCAGACCGTCCGCTACAAGGATCCATCGTCCGTTTATTATTATTTTTTTTATTTTGTTTATCTAAATTTTCCTGGGCTATAAGAAGTTTTAGCTAAACTCGGTGGATTTTATGAGATAAGAGCTATCAAAAAATGGCAAACCGTTTTTCAGTGGTTTGGATCTAAGATAAGTCTTTGCTTAAAGTATCCCTTTTTGTAATTGGAATTTAAATTTTTGCAAACGTCAATTTGACCATAAATAAATTAATTGAATTTAATTGAATATTAAAAATATAACAAGAAAACAATATGTAATTTGTAATATATATATATATATATATATATATATATATATATATATATATATATATATATATATATATATTTAATTTAAACCCTAAACTAAGTAAATAAAACTTTTATATTTTCTAATAATTTTATTACTTTTTCAATATATTGCTATTTAATTTGTTTTTGATATAGTTTATTATGTTATTTACTTTGAAATGAAAATGTAATTATACCAGTGTGAATTGGAATTTTATATTTAAATTTGTTATTTTTTATTTAAACAATTTAATATTTACATATGATATAAAATAATGAATTTTTACAAAAAAAAAATACTTCTATATATTTAATACTTTTAGTAAATAAAAACAAAAAAAAATGATAACTTTAGCTAGCTTTACATCATGCGTAAAAGTACTAGGTCAATTCAATAAATTCATTTTTATTTTCTTGTGCATTGGGCACAATAAAACGATAAGTATTCTTAAGTATAATTTAATTTTGAAATCTAACGTTTTACTCATCACTTGAGCTTCTTCAGAGTTTATTATGTATATGGGACTGTAACAATTAAAGGTAAAAACAATAAGTATTGTAAATTATTAACAATAAGATATTAAACTAATGACAAAAAAATGAACAAAACTTATCATCACAAGGAACAGGATGACAATTGCACGACAGGCATACTGAGTACATAATACATTAAAGTGTTTACATTGACTAAGTGCCTATTCACAAGCTCGCATAAGAACATAAAACATAACACTGCGATGCCGCGATTAGCTTGATAGGCCGCCATGTATCTTGTAAGCCAATCACGGCATCGCATTCTTATCTTTTATGTTCTTATGCAAGCTTCTGGATATGCCTTAATGCATATCAAATTATCAAATTATTTTTTTTTTATTTAAAAAAAAATGAAACTTTTAGTCATCATTCACTTTATTAATAATTTAGGTTAGTTACCGGTTTCGATTATCATCGTCAAACTAGCCAAAAATATATAAAAATACTATATCCATAAAAGGTCAAAAAAGGTCAAAAACAACCAACATTTTGATTTTTTAAAATAATATCTCTTTACTATAAGTATACGTACGTTAAATTATGGATCTCAATATTTTTGATTTTCACAATTGGGTAATTATTTTTTATTTTAAAATGTGCTGTTCTGCACCACATGGCTAAAATTCTAGGTTATATTTTACCAGATTGTGGTAACAGGGCCTGTCGTGCAATGGTCCTTCCTGATGGCAAGTTTTGTTCATTTTTTTGTTATTAGTTTAATATCTTATTGGTTATAATTTACAATACTTATTGTTTTTATCTTTAACTGGTATAGTCCCATATACATAATAAACTCTGAAGAAGCTTAAGTGATGAGTGAAACGTTCGATTTCAAATTAAATTATACTTAAAAATACTTATAGTTTTAATGTACCCAATGCCCAAGAAAATAAAAATGAATTAATGAAAAAAAAAAGCACAAGAAACACTAAAATAAAATCAATTCAATAAATACATAAAGCCACCTCATCTTAAATACTACAACTCTTAACGCTCCAGCGACTTGATGCGTTATTAAATGAACCTAGTTTAGTACTGAGGTAATATTGATAGCTTACATTATTGTTTAGAAAAAAAAACCTTTATTATCGATTGAAGCTAGAAATACAATTCCAAATACAATTTTGTAGATTATTAAATTTAATCCTCTTTGTTAAGGGATTTAGATATGGTTATATATAACCTAATTTAGATAAATTAGTGGTCAATTCTAAAACCTTAAACTGGGACGTAATGGAAATGTTGGGTATTTCGATTTTATAGGCTGGTCATCCCTTAGGCGAGACTGGGGATAAGTGATACATAGGGAGGCTTGATACTGTCTTATATATCCTGGTTAGAAGATAGCAATAAGTTAAAAGCTTTAACAGATGTTTCTTTATTAGAAGTTAGTGAAAATCTCAACCAGATCATTTGCAATATAGTGCAAATATATAGTACTATTATAGTATAGTACTATAATAGTGATGTCGTAAATATGCAATACAATTGTTTTATTATGACTACTTATTTTAAACAGTCAAGTGTCTAAAGAATTACTTCATATTACCCATTTTAAAGGGGTTTGAATATGTATGTATGTATATTTATTTCTTCATAAACTCTAAGCATTTCTGTATCCTTAACGAGTTGCAACTATAAAACATTGCTAGACAGGAAGTTGAACGGAACAGTATTAAGTTTTGTTTTTTAGCCTACGATATATGTCCTACTAATTCATGTACCCGATTGTATTTTTTAATGAGAATTTAACATTGAAATGGACTTTGTGCGTGCGTAGCGACAGTAATCGTGTGAACGTGGTCCGGCCGTACCGATTTTGCCCACCAACTATCTGCCCTATGTATCCAAACGGCCATAAAAGACTAAACTACAGGGTGACCTATTTTAATCTACAGATCCAAATATGTTTTAAAATACTCCATCTATAAAAAAATGATTCAGACAAAAACTGTACAGAATATAGGGGGTCATTTAACGGTACTAATCATTTTGACCTTTAGATCAATTTTCAAGGTCATTTGAAGGTCAAAATGATGATTTCAAATGGAAACCCCTATTTTTGACTGCGGGTTTGAAAAAAACGGAAAATTTCACCTTTACATTTTATCGACTTTTTTTATTTCATCTTGAATGTTTGCTACTCTCAGAAAACCACGATTATTCCAAAAAAGGGCATCATGTATTTCTTTGTATTTTGGGTCGCTGAATCCGAATCTGTGGTAAAATAACTAATCGTATGATTAGTTTTCGAGATAAACCTTATACTCATTATACTAGAAAATAATGTTTTTTGAGGTTACCTCCAAAACAAATTGGATGAGGTGCTGTTTTGACCTTAAATTCGGGTTCAGCGCCTCAAAATACATAGGAACACAAATAGTCATTAATATATTAAAAAAATGATCCAAACAAAAATTGTTGGAACTTTTTTCCTTTTATCGTAAGATGCATATTTAGCGAGATAACCGCTCTCACCTTTAAGATTCAAGATAGCGGACACCCCTTACGCAAATCACCCGGTGAAAAACTGATAGGAGTATTCTGTTATTGCAATTTATATTTATTATTTGACTGGACTATAAACCATGCTAAAATCAACTTTACAGTAAAATATGGCTTAAGGTGTTGAAGTTGTAGCAAGTCCAAGGACACCGATATGGTTCTTTTGCCAACCTCGAGCTCTCATAACCATGTAACCCCTTTCCTCAACCTACAAAACCTTTTTATGAAGGTCACGAGGTCTACCCATAGAAGGCTTCTTAACTTCTCTCTTTACTAGCACAGCTTTAAATATCAGTAGAGTGGATAGCTTACAATCCACATCTTCAACATATATTGCACTGTATACAGCGTAAAACTTCATCAAAGATCAATGCTCTCTTAGTTTTTTTTTCCAGCCAACTACAGAGCCAGGACCTTAAATGTTGCACAAAATTTGCATTTTTTTGAAAAAAGCAAAACGGCCTTTGGGATACGTAGTCAGTGAAAAACTAACTGGAGTGTTCTGTTACCATCCACTACTACCCTTTAACATATCGGCCCGTGTACATTTATTGCAATTTATATTTATTATTTTACTGGACTAGAAACCAACCTAAAGTCAACTTTATAGTAAAATATGGCTTAAGGTGTTGTAGTTGTGACAAGTCCAGGGACACCGATATGGTTCTTTTGCCAACCTCGATCTCTCATAACCATGTAACCCCTTTCCTCAACCTACAAAACCTTTTTTTGAAGGTCGCGAAGTCTATCCATAGAAAGCTTCTTAACTTCTCTCTTTACTGGCACAGCTTTAAATATCAGTAGACTGAATAGTTTACAATCGACATCTTCAAAATATATTGCACTGTATACAGCGTTATGCCTCACCAAAGGTCAATGCTCTCTTAGTTTTTTTTTCAGCCAACTACAGAGCCAGGACCTTAAATGTTGCACAAAATTTGCATTTTTTTGAGAAAAGCAAAACGGCCTTTGGGATACGTAGTGCAGCTATAGCTTTCCAACCCTTTACTCCGAACATAAACAAATCAGTCGCATATAGATAGCAAAATGCAATTAAATTTGGTTGTTTTAACAGGATATATAAGGTTTAAAGGATCTATCTTGGCATCATTTCACGGGGATACGCAAAACCTAATCTGCATTTTTACTGTCGCGATGTTTTAATGTGACGTGTATCCTTTCACGTATGGTAAACGATAATTCCAAAAAGGTCAAATTTTAAAGGCTTCAATGGATTCATTTTTAATTGTACATAATCATACAGGGTGATCAATGACTGACATGCCAAAATTTAAGAGGTGATTCTGCATCCAAAAATATCAAAACTGTAGTAGTTGGACTACCGGGCTACAAACCCACGGTGGTAACTGGAGGACATCTTCAGCTGAAGACATCAGCGAGTCCTGAAAAAATCCTGAAAAAAAAAAATTAAAAAAAAAAATTTTTTTTTTCAGGAATTTTTTTTGTTCTTCGGCTGACGACAATGACCAGAGGGTGTCGCCACCTAGCGGTGTAAATGAGTCCAAGGATCAGGACTGCCTAGCCAGACAATTTAAATTAGCCAAGACTATTTTTTTATTTAAATCGGTTAAAATAAACAACTTGTTATTCAAATAATATTACCCAAGAACCTTGTTATCTGAAAAGGTCAAGATCGTATGCATATATTACAAATTATAATTTATAATTAGGGAGCTGTAGAAAATAATTTTTTAAAAAAGTCTCAGCTGTTGCGGGTTTGAACCGCAGACCTATAGTTTGGTAGACGGATACGTTACGTACTGCGCCACAGAGCTCTCTGCGATACAAAATAATTTAGTTGAAAGCTTGGTATTATAAAATTATTTAATATAAACGAAGGAGCCCTGAAAAGTTTAAAATTATTGAAAGCAATGAGTGTCAAACCTAATCAGACTGTTAAGCCTAGCTTGTTAGCCTAAATTATGAGACCAAATTAGTAATAAATATTAAACATTGACTTTTGTAAACCAAACAAATACAGATACAAATATTCTATAGAAGTACAAAGAGCCAATACCACGTTTTCGCACAATAATTACCAATAGACCAAAATATCAAAGAAAGATTCCGTATTGTTTCCGTAATATCTATAAATTATAAATATATAGTTAATATATGGCGTCTTCACCAAATTCTGTTGAAATAGTAATTAAATAAAAATAATTTTAATTTGTTTCATAATTTAATAATTATTACATGTTAAAAATTATTCTCAAACACATGTTGCAAAAAAGTTCTCAAAAAGTTTAGTATACACAGAAAAAATGTTTTCTTATAAATATATAGTTAATATATGGCGTCTTCACGAAATTCTGTTGAAATAGTAATTAAATAAAAATAATTTTAATTTGTTTCATAATTTAATAATTATTACATATTAAAAATTATTCTCAACACACATTTTGCAAAAAAGTTCTCAAAAAAGTTTAGTATACACAGAAAAAATGTTTTCTTAAATCAAGAATATTGTGATTCGTATATAACAATATATATTTATATATACCACGTTACAATCAAATTACATATTTGTTTTAAAAACTATTGCAAAAAAGTATAATCACAAACATAAAAATGTTTGACGCTATTGCTTAAATATATTTTTTAGAATAGTTGTTTTAAGTGTGGTTTGTCAAGCGCGCCTAAATTATACAAAAAGTGTAATTACACACAGAGAAATGTTTCTTAAATCAAAATATATCACATTTTTTGTGTTATACCTAATTACAGATTTTATCTTGTTTCAAAAGTTTGCAAACAGTATACACACAGAAAAATGTTTCTTAAATCAAAAATATTGTTATATCACATTTTGTTTTTTCTGTGTTAAACCTAATTACATATTTTGTCTTGTTTCAAAAGTTAGCAAACAGTATACACACAGAAAAATGTTTCTTAACCCTTACCCCCCCCCCCGAGACTAAACTAATGATAATTTTTCGATATAATTGTGTTTTTTGCTATACCTAAAAAGAAGAAAAAAAGAATAAAAAATACATTTTTTTTTTAGTTTCTGTAGAGCTGTATTATACCGAATTAAATTTGTATATTTGTTTGCATACATAAAAGTCTATTAAAGTATTTTGGATTAATATTACCTTAAAGAAACAATTAAGCAAAAAGTGTAATTACACACAGAGAAATGTTTCTTAAATCGAAAATATTGTTATATAACATTTTCTTTTTCTGTGTTATACCTAATTGCACATTTTATCTTGTTTCAAAAGTTAGCACAAAGTATACACACGGAAAAATATTTATTAAATCAAAAAAATTGTTATATGCAACAGTATTCTCAAACACACTTTTTTCTGTGTGCAGCGGTATTTTATTATTAATGTTCTAAGAAAAAAAAATTTTAATAATAATATAATTTTATTTCTTTGTGTATTTATCTTAATTTATTAATACACCGTACAATTAAATTGCATATTTGTTTAGACTTTTTGTGTTATAACTAATTGTATATTTTATCTTGTTTCAAAAGTTAGCAAAAAGTATACACACGGAAAAATCTTTCTTAAATTAAAAAATTGTTATATACAACAGTATTCTCAAACAGACTTTTTCTGTATGCAGCAGTATTTTATTATTAATGTTCTAAGAAAAAAAAATTTAATAATAATATAATTTTATTTCTTTGTGTTTATATTTATCTTAATTTATTAATACACCGTACAATCAAATTGCATATTTGTTTAGATTTTTTGTGTTATAACTAATTGTATATTTTATCTTGTTTCAAAAGTTAGCAAAAAGTATACACACGGAAAAATATTTATTAAATCAAAAAAATTGTTATATACACCAGTATTCTTAAACAGACTTTTTCTGTGTGCAGCGGTATTTTATTATTAATGTTCTAAGAAAAAAAAATTTTAATAATAATATAATTTTATTTCTTTGTGTATTTATCTTAATTTATTAATACACCGTACAATTAAATTGCATATTTGTTTAGACTTTTTGTGTTATAACTAATTGTATATTTTATCTTGTTTCAAAAGTTAGCAAAAAGTATACACACGAAAAAATCTTTCTTAAATTAAAAAATTGTTATATACAACAGTATTCTCAAACAGACTTTTTCTGTGTGCAGCAGTATTTTATTATTAATGTTCTAAGAAAAAAAAATTTAATAATAATATAATTTTATTTCTTTGTGTTTATATTTATCTTAATTTATTAATACACCGTACAATCAAATTGCATATTTGTTTAGATTTTTTGTGTTATAACTAATTGTATATTTTATCTTGTTTCAAAAGTTAGCAAAAAGTATACACACGAAAAAATATTTATTAAATCAAAAAAATTGTTATATACACCAGTATTCTTAAACAGACTTTTTCTGTGTGCAGCAGTATTTTATTATTAATGTTCTAAGAAAAAAAAATTTAATAATAATATAATTTTATTTCTTTGTGTTTATATTTATCTTAATTTATTAATACACCGTACAATCAAATTGCATATTTGTTTCAAATTTAAAATACTATTGTTGCCATATTATAACAAAAAAGCGAAAATATTTTACAAACACAGAAAAATAAAATCTTAAATCAAGAATAAGCATTAACGGAGATTTTTATTTTAGTAATTATATACTTATAATTTAATACATTTTAACACAAAAAATATCTTTAAAAACATTATTTAAGCTTACCTAAATTACTGGGGAAAATACCATATAATGAAATGCGTAGCATTACTTTGACTTTTGAGCCCAATTATGAAACAATTTTTATTAATTATATTTATTTTTATTCTCTGTGTGTGTTTTTAATTTTATCTCATTAATTATATTTTTTTATAAGTTAATAATTTTATTTCTCTGGGTGTTATTTAAATTTATCTTATTATTTTAAAATAAATTAATTTTAGCTATCTCAATGGTTTGTACCCAAATTATGAAACAATTTTTATTATCAAAATTTAATCGTTTTAATATGCATATATTATAAATTATAATTTATAATTGTCTAGTCAGCACATTGTGTATATAATTAAATTTAATCTTATTATGTATAAATAACTATCAATAAAGGTTAAGTTTATCAATTTCTTAGCAAAGCAATTATAAATTATTAGTTATTAATAATTGCAGATTATGTTTCAAAAAGTTGGCAAAAAGTATACACAAAGAAAAATGTTTCTTAATTATTTTATACAAATCACATTTTGTTTTTTTTTGTATTATACCTAATTGAAGATTTTATTTTGTTTCAAAAGTTAGCAAAAAGTATAATTACACACTGAAAAATATTTCTTAAATCAAGAATATTGTTATTTCTCATTTGTTTTTCTGTATTATACATAATTGCAAATTTTATTTTGTTTAATTACTGTGAGCAAAAAGTATAATTACACACAGAAAAATATTTCCTAAATTAAGAATATTGTTATACAGTATAAGCTCAATAATGTGAACATGCGTATATATGAACTATTAGGGTTTGAGAGCACAGAATTTTTTCTATTGACTTCTCTGTAACGTGAACATCATAAACTCTCTTTAACGTGAACAACCAGTTTTAACAAGTTTATACATATTTTTATGTAGTTGTTTCTCTTACTTAATAATCAGTAAATTTTCTAAGAAACCGTTTTTTAGAGGTGACTTTGGTTTGCTGTAAAATAGTGTGAATAATGTGACCTTTTCTGTCAGAAATAAGACATAATTTAAAATCTAGAGAAATGGCAAATCCGCAAACATGTTTTTAACCGTTTCCTGATATACGAAAGTGCTGTGTTTGCCATACCTCGCATATTATTAAACTTTTTTTGTTCTCCAGTTGAATTAATCATATTCTTTCTTTATTCTGTAATTACGAAATAGATAAATGGAACCCATTTTCTTCTGACTTAGAGTAACATTTAATAAAAAATAAAAGCGTTAAAATACTTAATATTAATACTTTAAAACCAAGTAAAAAACAAACATTAAGAGCATCAGTGTTTCGAAAAATGGAAAGAAAATTTTACCAGTGTTTTCTTGTATAGCTAGAAAGAAATTTTAATAATTAAAATTTTATATTTTATCATACAATTTTTTAACTAGAATAAAGTTTGGCAAAATAAAAAAGATTTAATTAACTTAAATTTCTTGTCATACAAAGCTTGAAGTATATTATATTTTCACCTGCATGAAGTCACGTTAATTTGAACAGCCCCGTTTTTTTTGTGTTCACAGCTTGTACGGTATAATATTCTCAGCCAACTTTTTTCTGTGTGCAGCAGTATTTTGTTATTAATTTATTGAGAAAAAAATCAATTTTGATTCTGATAATAATATTATAATTTAATTATTTTATTTGTGTTTAAAAGTTATTTTATCAATAATATGTAATAAGTTATTATTATAACATAAAATGATTTTAGCTATAATAAGGTCAGGTTTAAATACTTTATCTTTACATGACCATAATTATAATTAGTATACACTGAAAAATATAAAAACAATATATAATAAAATAAAAAAAAACATTTATTGTTGTAAAAATACCTTCAATATAAGACATGTATTTTTCTTATTTTCTTTAATGTTGTATGCTGTATTGACAACCAAGCCTTAATTTGAACCAAAAATAATGGTCTTTTGTCTAAAAAGAACTAAAGAGGCAGTGATTTTTGCTTTTTTTTTTTAATTTAGTCTGTACGCATTAATCAATAAATTTGTATTACAAGGGTTATTCAAACAACAAGTCCAAACCTGTATTATTTTTTTTCATTTATTTCTGCCCCCAAAACTTATTTGTGTGTCTAGTAATTAAGCTTTTAGTTATTGTTTTTTGTACATTTTTTTAATTTTTTTATTAGAAAACTTTAAGAACTTGTTAGCTAAAGATTAAAGAAATTTTCACAAGCTTAGTCTAAAATAAAATAACGTTATATCTTTTTAGAATAATAATCAAACTGTAATAGCAAAAATAATGCAAGTTAAAATATTTAATTTCTTTCAAATACTTAAACACAAGTTAAAATTATTTACATAAAATATTCCTGAAAAAAATTGTTGTAAAATTTATATTACACATTCAAATAGAGAACAAAGCATTTTTTTTTGTTTTGTAAAAAAAGTATCAAAGTGTCACGTTTTTACAACAAAAATAATTTAACAGAAAATAAAAGAAAATTAGGTTTTGATCAAGGGGTTTGTATGACTTGCAGTCAAAACATACATTTTCGGTAATAATATTTTAAATAACACATGGTTGAAATTAAAATAATCCTTAGAACAGTTTTTGAGAAAGTCGATTTTCAATTGTTTTTATATTTTTTTCAGTGTATGTTATTTTTTTTTTGGGATATTGATTAAATGATTTAATAATATTTTAAATAACACATGGTTGAAATTAAAATAATCCTTAGAACAGTTTTTGAGAAAGTTGATTTTCAATTGTTTTGATATTTTTTTCAGTGTATGTTATTTTTTTTTTGGGATATTGATTAAATGATTTAATACTATGCATTAATGCACAATAAATCTTTTCATATCGAAATTGTTTATATAAATTATGCAAATTTTAAATTTTAAAATATAATAATAAGCTTCATTTACAGATTTATATTATGCACCTTAAATACAATCACAAACATATATAAATATATCTCATACTATGAGATAGGCTTATACAAGTCTTGTAGTCGTAATATAATTTACAGTTTTATAAGTTTCAATTTACATTTACAACGTAATACACTACTCAACAGGTAAGTTGGCATTATTATACCATAAAAGTATTAGGTTGAAAAGAAACGTTTTCTACTAGCTTTTGTTATCGAGTTGCAATTATTTTTATCTAAATTATATACAATACATAATAAGATTTTTTAATTATTTAGCTACCCTCGTATATTAGTAAAAAATATGCAAGTATCAAGTAAATAAACTAGCTCCTAAATTGAAATACTGTAATTATATTTTTTGGCCTTTTAAAAATGTCCTCATTTTTATTTTTATTTCTTATCCAAGTCAAACAATATTTAAATTTGGCAATTCATAAAATATATTTAATGTTTTCATTTCAAAAAATGTATATGGAGGTGAAATAAATTCTTGTTATATTTTAAAATTATACATTTTAATAGTAAAATAATTTAAAATTAAGCATTTTTTTTAATAACAAATATTTTACTATTATATATTTTTTTAATAATAATGAAAATTACTTTGTTTCTCAAAAGCTAGTAAAAAATGTTTCTGTTGTTGTTTTGTTTTGTCACAAAACGAGTAATTTATTTTAGGTGAATCACCTTGTATAGTTTATTTTTAATTAATCAGATTGGGAAAGTAGTTTATGTAATAATATTATAATTATTAACACGGTATTTTTATATAAAGAGTGCGTTTTTTATTACTATGTTGTGTTTTTAGAGAAAATAACATTAAAATTAATTAACTTCAGGGAATTTGATATCACGATTTGATATTTATTTGAAAATTTTTTTTTAAATGATATCACCGGCTTAAAAGCACTAAGTCAATTTAGTTGATCAAACTACTTATTTTTTTAATTAACAAATGGAATTTGTATCTCAGTCATGTTTTATGACTCTTTGCTTGTAAGCATACGATATATGGTTTATAGCTTATCCTTGAATTACTAAAGGAGTTCATTAGTTGAGATAGATAAAAAAAAATTATAAAAACATGTCAAAAAAATTTATGTATTCTAATATACAAAAAATCTATTAAAATCTCTATCTCTATCTAAGGCTGGTTTTCATCGCAGACCAGTGTTTTTAATGGACTGTTTTTAATTTAATAATAAAATTATTTTTAAATACTGCAATAACACGATTTACGATTTTTTTAAATAGTTTACCCCTTTTAACTTTAATTTTTTAAATGGGATTTTAATAGGCTTTCCTAAGATTTTTTCTTATTTACAATTTTATTTTATTTTTTAAGTTATTTTAAAAAGATTTGCACAAAAATGAATTGATTTATACAACTATTTTTAAAATAAAATAATTTATTTTCCCCCTTTTAAACATATCATTTTTCGTTTCTTTTTTTCTAAAATTCTACTTTAAGTTTGAGATGACAAACATGGGCTTAAAATTTTAAGCCTTAATATTAAACAAAAACAGTGCTTTGTGTTACACTAACCAATTAATTTTAACCATTTTTTTTTAACTTTTTGTGTGTTTTTACGCTCTTATATCTTAATCTTATTTTTTTTATATATTGTATAATTTTCCAAAATCTCCAAAAGGCTTTTTAAATCCTTTGATACAAGGGTCTTTAATGAAAAAATAAGTCTGTCCGTTTGATGTTAGCTGCAGTATTTTGATTAATAGACCTCGCAGGCTAGATTGATAATCATCATCATCCCTTTGACATTATTATTGTTTCTTACATTATAGTTTACAAAGCACTTAGATCTCAACTTTTTATATCAAATTTAAAACTTTATATAAAAAAATGAAAAAAAAATGTTTTTGCTTTTGAAAATTTCAAAAATATGTTTCCTTAACATTATGTCAAACTATAAATATAAGGTGCAGCAAAAGCGTAACTGTTAATAATAATTTATCAATGTTAAAATGTTTTCAATCAGTTCAGATCAGTTAAAAACAATCAGATCAGTTAAAAACCCGTTATATACCCGTTTATACCTGTTTCGACCTGTTTATAAACGTTTATATACCCGGTTATACCCGTTCATATACCCGGTTATACCCGTTTATATACCCGGTTATACCCGTTTATATACCCGGTTATACCCGTTCATATACCCGTTTATACCTGTTTTCGACCTGTTTATATCCGTTTATATACCCGGTTATACCCGTTCATATACCCGTTTATACCTGTTTCGACCTGTTTATATCCGTTTATATACCCGGGTATAAACGGGTATATACCCGTTTATACCTGTTTCGACCTGTTTATATCCGTTTATATACCCGTTTATATCCGTTTATATCTGTTAAAAAACATGTCTAGGCCCGTGATGGATGAATCAGAAAAAGAACTAAAAAAGTAAATTGCAAAGCGTAGAATTATCAAAGATAAGCTTGATTTAATTAAACTATTCCCCTACAACAAATTTATGTTTTAAAATTAAAGAGTAAAATTTGAGGAATAAATTTATAGATAAAAAAATTACAAAATAAATTAAAAACGTATTTATTGTTATAGATTACTTCATAAATAATTTGTTGTGACAAAAAAAAATATTCTTCGTTTTCCCTTATTGATCTTATTTTCTATCTTTATCCCTCAAAGAAGGTTGTAAAGCCATTTTCGTACTAGGGTCTTCAGTTCGTTATTAGAAACAAGCCCCATTATTTTTGCTTTTTCAGTTCCAATAATATTACAATTTCTTCTCCACGGAAATTTATCAAATTGGAGTTTTGATCGAGTATAGTTAGTGTTATCTTTTTTATTTGTTTTTGATTTGTAACAGGTAGATAAATAAGATTTCTAGGCTCTATATTTATACTATAACCTGGGTCTACTCCTGGTGCAAACTGGTACAAAGTGTGTGAGGTTTTGCTATTATAGTATGAACCTGAAACAATATCACATTCTATACGAATTGTTACCACTTTAACAATATTTACAGGTAAATCTGATTCATGTAGTTTATTAGGTTCTAAAACTCTTGCTGAAAAACCAAGTAATTTTCCTATACTATCAGTGTGATTAAAGTTTATTTCATAAATACTCTCAATTTGGGACTTTAGGGTATTGTTATTAGGGGTTAAACTGATTTTATTTTGCAAATCGGTTGAAGAAAGTTGTTTTTGCAGATATTTTTCAATGTGAGCTACTTCGTAAGCCCCCGTTGGTATAGAAATAATATGCTCCTTCTTTTTCTTTGTTTTATTTTCATCAGTATTGTTTTCAACTTCTGTGTAGTAAAATTTATTGTTTTTCCCCTCCTCAATATTAGGGATAGAGTTGTACGTATAAAACCCAATCAGTGCCAAGGAATACTGATAATCAGGGTCAAGTTCTATTGGAGGGTAATATTCTTGTGACAAAAGACTTGTATATCCTGACAGGGTGAATGTAAGAGACATGACAATAATTGGAGAGATCTAAAACTATCAAGCTTTTTATAAGCTATTAAATAAGATTCAGATAAGATTAAGATAAAATTCAGATAATATTAAGATAAGGTTAAGATAGGATTAAGAATAATTTGTGGTTATAACCTAAATCCTTAAAACGACACTAATTTTTAGTTAAATAAAAAATGACAAAAAATTACATTTAGTGTTTTAACAGTACAACATTAGTGAATTTTTTTTTAAATGCTGTTTATTATCATCTTCTTATTACTATTACTTTCACCGAGGAAAGACTTTCTTTATTAAAAAAATTTGACTGGCTGTCTGGAAAATTTGTGAACAAGATAACGCTTTAAGCTACATATATTTTATACCATAGGTCTAGTTTTAGGCTGCCAAATTTTTTTTTTAAAACTATAAAAAAATTAAATAAAATTCAAAAAATCTAAAAAATTTCAACTTTTTTTTGTGTAGCATTCACAATAAAATTGATATTTTTTTCCAGTATATGCAAAGGAGAAGATTTCAGCTAGTTATTCTGTTCAGTCACTCACTGTTGCTGTTATTAAAAATATTTAAAATGGATAAGGTTGAAATTATTAAAAACTTTACAAAGGAAGTTAAAAAGTTTAATCTTCAATATAGAACAATAGAATTTAAAATAAAAACAGTACCAGCTGACAAAGAACCAGTATTATGGATGAAAGAAGCAGTTAATGAAATTATTAGAAAAGGAACTGAGGAGGTTAGTCCTACTGATCAAATTGGATTCAACTTTTACTCAAAGGACTTTAAACGTAGTGAGGGTTGGCTTCGTTTTCAAGAAGCATCAAAGGTTACTTTTAATGATGTTTGGGGTATGATCTCAAAAAGCTCAGGAATAAGCACTGATACATTTTGTTTGGTTGTTACCTCTGTTAAGATACCTATTAAAAAGTGAAAAGAGAAAGGATACGCTCCTACCTTAAAATAAATTTTTACTATATTTTTAAACTTTTTTTTTTTGCTATAAGATCTTTATCTGAAAACTTTTTTGTCAGTTAAAACAGCCCCTTAATTTAGAAAGATATGTTAAATATTAATAGTAAAAAAATATGTTACAATAATACATTTTTTAGACTATTGATATAACTGATTTGAACGTTTATTTTTTAAGATTAAACTACTGTATACTGAATATACTCTAAAATGTATGTAAAAATAGAGTTTGAAATCAGCAAACAATTTACGTATATTACATGATTGCATATTACATGATTCTATATAAAGCACTTAGTAATTCAATAAAAAATTACTTTAATTGATTTGTATGTTTATATGTTTATTTTATATACTTAATAATATTTTTATATATTACGTTATTTATATATATATTTTGTTAAAAAGTAAAATTTTAAAATATAAAAAATTGTACATCTATTTATCCTTTATACCAAAAATTATGAGAGCTGTTGAGAATATACCATTGAATTCGAAGCATTACATTATGAATTACTTAAAATAGTAAAATGTTTTTAAGTAAATACTAGTGTACAAAACCTTTTTTGGAGGCTTCCATATCTTCTAGTTAAGCCTTAAATTAAAATTTTAAATTAGTACTGTTTTCGAGATAACAGCCGTTTAATAAATATACATATAAAAATTTAAAACAACTTTTTTTGTATCTACTTTCTGTATTTTGACAAATACATTCACAATTTTCGATCTTCTCTGTAAACGACACCTTATCTGTTATGGCTGTAAAGTAATACTTTCCACCTTTTGTGAATTTTTTTATAAAAAAATTTTTTTTTTCTAAAATAAGGAAAAAGATATAAATAAAATAATAAAGTTTAAATGATTGATATTTTCAATAGGCTTAGTTTCCTTGATTTTTCTTGAAAATTTTGAGTTGATAGGATTGTTCTTCCTTGACTTATCATGCGAACAAGAATACATAACATACAGACTGACGGACTTATGTAAAAGTTGTTTAGAAAAACACTTTAGTATAAATGTCTTTAATTTTAGACATTTGGGTTCAAAGAAAACGTATAATAAATAAAAATACCTTTCTGGGTGTACTTTTAGAATGCAATTTGACTTTTTGACTGATAATAAAATACTTTTCACTTATTGTTATGAAATTTTTATAATTTAGCCTAGGCTGAGCTGTTAAATTATTATTTTTGTGTTATATTTTTAAATAAAAAATATAAAAAGTATATTTTTTCATATAACTTTTTTTTCATAAGTTTGGTCGTTCTTCTTTGACATCAGAAAAACCTATAAATATAAGACCTCAGCCTCAAGTATTATCTTTAGACTCTGAGGGTAATGTGAATGTAAAAAATAGAAAATTGGTTAATGTTTTACAACCTAAAAATGCTCTCGATTGTTCTAATAAATCGTATGTCGATAATTGTTATAAAAATGCAATGGATAATATAAAAATTTTAAAAGATTCACTGGGAGAAAGAGAAAAGGTGTTTAAAAAAGAATTACAAGATTCCATACAGTTACTACTAAATAGTACTAGCAAAGATATAAATAAAGAGTTAGTTGCCTTACAAAATAAAATTAAGGAGCTACATGATAAAATAAATAGTACAAGTAAAGATATAAATAATAGATTAGAAAAAATTGAACAAAGTAAGACAGAAAGTCATGTTAAAATACCGTTATCTGGAATTGTTGATTTTAATAATTTAAGAAAATAAAACCCTTATAACTGAAGAAAAAAAATTGTTAAGGAGCTGCAAAAACCTATTAGAAATAAATCAAATCTTGTGTGTGTAGATTTTAAATTAAAGTTTGAAACGAATAAAAATATTCCACAAAAAGCAATACTTTTTCATTATATTCATAGTAAATAGTATATTACATTTTCCCCAGTAATTTTTTGTATTAAAATGTATTAAATTATAAGTATATAATTACCAAAATAAAAATCTCCGTTAATGCATATTCTTGATTTAAGATTTTATTTTTCTGTGTTTGTAAAATATTTGTGTACTTTTCGCTTTTTTGTTATAATATGGCAACAATAGTATTTTAAATTTGAAACAAATATGCAATTTGATTGTACGGTGTATTAATAAATTAAGATAAATATAAACACAAAGAAATAAAATCATATTATTATTAAATTTTTTTTTCTTAGAACATTAATAATAAAATACTGCTGCACACAGAAAAAGTCTGTTTAAGAATACTGGTGTATATAACAATTTTTTTGATTTATTAAATATTTTTCCGTGTGTATACTTTTTGCTAACTTTTGAAACAAGATAAAATATACAATTAGTTATAACACAAAAAATCTAAACAAATATGCAATTTGATTGTACGGTGTATTAATAAATTAAGATAAATATAAACACAAAGAAATAAAATTATATTATTATTAAATTTTTTTTTCTTAGAACATTATTATAAAATACTGCTGCATACAGAAAAAGTCTGTTTGAGAATACTGTTGTATATAACAATTTTTTAATTTAAGAAAGATTTTTCCGTGTGTATACTTTTTGCTAACTTTTGAAACAAGATAAAATATACAATTAGTTATAACACAAAAAGTCTAAACAAATATGCAATTTAATTGTACGGTGTATTAATAAATTAAGATAAATACACAAAGAAATAAAATTATATTATTATTAAAATTTTTTTTTCTTAGAACATTAATAATAAAATACCGCTGCACACAGAAAAAAGTGTGTTTGAGAATACTGTTGCATATAACAATTTTTTTGATTTAATAAATATTTTTCCGTGTGTATACTTTGTGCTAACTTTTGAAACAAGATAAAATGTGCAATTAGGTATAACACAGAAAAAGAAAATGTTATATAACAATATTTTCGATTTAAGAAACATTTCTCTGTGTGTAATTACACTTTTTGCTTAATTGTTTCTTTAAGGTAATATTAATCCAAAATACTTTAATAGACTTTTATGTATGCAAACAAATATACAAATTTAATTCGGTATAATACAGCTCTACAGAAACTAAAAAAAAAATGTATTTTTTATTCTTTTTTTCTTCTTTTTAGGTATAGCAAAAAACACAATTATATCGAAAAATTATCATTAGTTTAGTCTCGGGGGGGGGGGTAAGGGTTAAGAAACATTTTTCTGTGTGTATACTGTTTGCTAACTTTTGAAACAAGACAAAATAGGTAATTAGGTTTAACACAGAAAAAACAAAATGTGATATAACAATATTTTTGATTTAAGAAACATTTTTCTGTGTGTATACTGTTTGCAAACTTTTGAAACAAGATAAAATCTGTAATTAGGTATAACACAAAAAATGTGATATATTTTGATTTAAGAAACATTTCTCTGTGTGTAATTACACTTTTTGTATAATTTAGGCGCGCTTGACAAACCACACTTAAAACAACTATTCTAAAAAATATATTTAAGCAATAGCGTCAAACATTTTTATGTTTGTGATTATACTTTTTTGCAATAGTTTTTAAAACAAATATGTAATTTGATTGTAACGTGGTATATATAAATATATATTGTTATATACGAATCACAATATTCTTGATTTAAGAAAACATTTTTTCTGTGTATACTAAACTTTTTTGAGAACTTTTTTGCAAAATGTGTGTTGAGAATAATTTTTAATATGTAATAATTATTAAATTATGAAACAAATTAAAATTATTTTTATTTAATTACTATTTCAACAGAATTTCGTGAAGACGCCATATATTAACTATATATTTATAAGAAAACATTTTTTCTGTGTATACTAAACTTTTTGAGAACTTTTTTGCAACATGTGTTTGAGAATAATTTTTAACATGTAATAATTATTAAATTATGAAACAAATTAAAATTATTTTTATTTAATTACTATTTCAACAGAATTTGGTGAAGACGCCATATATTAACTATATATTTATAATTTATAGATATTACGGAAACAATACGGAATCTTTCTTTGATATTTTGGTCTATTGGTAATTATTGTGCGAAAACGTGGTATTGGCTCTTTGTACTTCTAAAGAATATTTGTATCTGTATTTGTTTGGTTTACAAAAGTCAATGTTTAATATTTATTACTAATTTGGTCTCATAATTTAGGCTAACAAGCTAGGCTTAACAGTCTGATTAGGTTTGACACTCATTGCTTTCAATAATTTTAAACTTTTCAGGGCTCCTTCGTTTATATTAAATAATTTTATAATACCAAGCTTTCAACTAAATTATTTTGTATCGCAGAGAGCTCTGTGGCGCAGTACGTAACGTATCCGTCTACCAAACTATAGGTCTGCGGTTCAAACCCGCAACAGCTGAGACTTTTTTAAAAAATTATTTTCTACAGCTCCCTAATTATAAATTATAATTTGTAATATATGCATACGATCTTGACCTTTTCAGATAACAAGGTTCTTGGGTAATATTATTTGAATAACAAGTTGTTTATTTTAACCGATTTAAATAAAAAAATAGTCTTGGCTAATTTAAATTGTCTGGCTAGGCAGTCCTGATCCTTGGACTCATTTACACCGCTAGGTGGCGACACCCTCTGGTCATTGTCGTCAGCCGAAGAACAAAAAAAATTCCTGAAAAAAAAAATTTTTTTTTTTAATTTTTTTTTTTTCAGGATTTTTTCAGGACTCGCTGATGTCTTCAGCTGAAGATGTCCTCCAGTTACCACCGTGGGTTTGTAGCCCGGTAGTCCAACTACTGTAGTAGGTTGGTCCGCAAATGAGACCTAAGGGAGCTACGGCCCTTTAAAATTGTAATAAAAATAAGGTTTTTAATTAATAATTAATAACTCTGGTACCCTTTAAGCTAGAGCGACGAGCTTTTGCATGTATACTTAGTACTAATAAGGGCAATAAGTTTATGTTAATTTATTTTTTTGAATTTATCCAGAGGCGTCCCTAGAAAATGTATTAAGCTTAACACATTTTTGCCCTAAACTTTTTTATGTGTACTTTTTTTGGATTTTTTGTAAAAAATTTGGATTTCTTGAGCAAAAATAGATAAAAAATGTCATATAGTGTAACAATGTTGAAGCAACCGTTTTCAACAAAAATGCAATTAAGAAGTCACATTTTGTGCCACCAAAAACAGTACTTTTTAAAAGGGTATTACTCCTTTAATTTTAAATTTAGGTGTTTTGGCGAAGCATACTTTTTTGCTCAGTTTTAAATGACACATCATCCTGTAGCATTAAAATTTAATTGATGCTTTTTTTGTTCCTCATTTAATATTTCATCTTCGAAGGGCCGTAGCTCCCTTAGGGCTTATTTCCGAAACAACCTTTATAGAAACTTTTTTTCATATTTTTTGATGTATAATCACCTCTTAAATGTTGGCATGGCAGTTACCGATCACCCTGTATATTCTAAGATTGTGTAGTATTAATTTAGCACAGAAATGAATTTCACTTAAATAGTTTATTTAAAGTTGTAAAAATATACATCTGAACAAAGTAATTTGCTAATTTTTAGAAAGTTACAGTCACAGAAGATATTTAAAAACGAATAACGCATGATAAATGTAAATATCCCTCTGTACAAGCTTTAACATATTTTATTTTTATATTCAATAAAATCCGGCTATTTTCCGCATTTTAATGATAATTATACACCGGTTTAAGTATGCATATCAAATTACCCTATCTAAAATATGAATATAATGAAAATAATATTAAAATATCATTAAAGTTTAAAACAATTTTATATTTAACAGTATATTTTTAACCTTTAATAGTTAATTTTTAATATTTTATAACTTTTAACTTCATTAGTTTAGAATGTTCAAATAGAATAGTTTTAATAGTTGCTTTTCACCCGTGAAATGAGCAACATGTACTTTTGGCAAGAACAAGTTAATCTGTTAATCGCGTTAATTATTTAGCATCAAGTGTTTTAGTATAGTTATTTATTTATTTGCTATCTTAGATATGCCCTGGATTCGATTTTATATATTTTATAGTGATTGTATGGATGATGTGCAGTAAAATGACGAATATTTGATTATATTGGATTAAAAAGGGAATTTTATGCTATTTAATCATTTATAATGCTGATAAATTTTGATTTGGAAGCAACTAACACGTGAAGAAGTTTTTATACGTACAGAATTTTGTTATATATTAGCGCATGCGCAAGTATAATTACAAATTATAAAAAACAGCCTTGTCAACAGAACGTATCTGTGGATACATTAAGAAGAAAAAGAAGGCTGGGTATGGAATTATCCAGACCACTTCACCAAGTGACCCAATCTTCTCGAATTATATAAATACAAATTTATATTAATCTATATCCTTAGACCCGTAGTGGCTATATTTTTACCGGGAGAATGCCCAATGGGCATTGCCCATGTCTCCAAAACTACGCAGTTTTAAATGCATGTTTATATAAAGTTAATTTATTAAAATCTCCACATCCCTAAAAACATTAAAAAACAATAAAATACACATTTATTTTGTTGGTATATGATATTTGAATAATAATGCCAGTTTGGAAAAAAATGTTCTCGTTGTAAAAAATGCAAAAAAAAGGGGAGACTGGTATCATGTCAAAATGTAAACCTCCTGCATATATCAGGTTAATCGCGTCTACAGTTCCTGCCGTTCGTGTAGGATCACAATGTAAAAAATTTCATGGAGAAATAAGGGAACAACTAAACAAATATCATTGCCAAAAAAAACATTTTGTATACTTTTTAGCATATTTTTATAAAATAAAATTAAAAATAAGACACACCACAAAAAAATCGAAAAAATACTTCCTCTGACCAGACCATGTTTATTTGATTTTTTTGGGGTCGCTGAATCCGAATCTGAGGTCCATTCATCCCATTACGTCATTGTTATTGTTAACCTCAAAAAATAAGCCCAAAAACCTAATAATCCCTTGATTCTTCAACACAAATAACCTCATAATCATTTAATCTTGAAACACTCTAAGCCCTAAACCCCATAACCTCTTAACCCCCTTCACCGCATAACGCTGTAAGAAAGAGACTTGCATGCCTTTGATCCCGGGGTTGGAACCCAACCTAGTAATTCACTGGCACGGATGTCATGCGAGATCATGGTATTTTATGCTAAACCTACTCTCAGCATAACCCTGGGATCAATGGCATGAGTCAACTTCCAACCATTGGAAGTTGTTATGAAATTTATCATTTGAGTGGTTAAAATGCACACATGGCTCGTACAATGTCGTACATACTAAGTTTCGGGGTTTAAAGGCGTGCAAATCTCTTTCTTACAGCGTTATGAGGTGAAGGGGGTTAAGGGGTCATGGGGTTATAGGGTTTAGGGGTTATGGGGTTCAAAGATTAAATGGTTATGAGGTTTTTGTGTTAAAGAATCAAGGGATTAAAGATTCAAGGGATTATTGTTTTTTTTGGCCTAATTTTTGAATTTATGAATAATCCTGACGTGAAGGGGTTAAACGGACCTCGGATTCGGATTTACCGACTCCAAAAACATCGAATATATATTTTTTTTTTGAGCTGTGCTATATTTCATATTTGTGCTAAAAAGTATAAAAAATGTTTTTTTTTTTGGCAATGATATTTGTTTAGTTGTTTCCTTATATCTGGAGCTGTGTAATTTAACACGCTGACTGCTAGCATAATACTGGCCGTAAAATTTGCCAGTGAATATGACGCACAGGCGTCGAGCGCCACTCTAGAAATCAAGTAAAACCGGTGCGTTATGAGCTCTAAAAGAGTTAAGTAATGAAAAACTGCTGGTTTACTGTTGTAATTACCAGTCATCGGCGAATTTCCAGTGCTCGCATAGGCGCCGCGTCGATTCTAGCGTTGAGGCGAGATTTTAAATATTTACATTTTTATTTTCTTTGAAAAACACCGATATATATATACATATTTATAGTTAATATGTATAGTCAATATTGTTGTGTGTAACAAATTAGTCGTAAAATGTTTCGATTTAGTGACCTTTATAAAAATTTCCCTCGTAATTCGGCAAAATTATTTCGCAAGCCTATGTTTCTGTGTTTATTTTCAACGTTGATGAGTCATAACTGAGTTTATTCCGAAAACTTTAAGGATCTGGTATGCACAAAACATTTTCTTGTATCTCTTACCAGATTTCTGGTTGCAGCAACCAGAAAAATAGTTGGAATAAAAAAAACAGTAAGTTGCAAAACCATTTTGTAAATTTATACTATAGAACCAATAGTTTAAAAGTTTTAAATACGTAATGTATCATTTACAGCATTATTTTATTCCATAGTAAACTCTTAGTTACAAAACCAGCACTTTTTATTTTACAATTACAGCCATTCCTTTTAATATTACCTACAGTCATTTCTTTGTTGTAGGTAAACTTTTTGGCTAAGTAACGAACACAAATGTGGATTAATTACTAAATATATTACCATCGACTAAAGAAATGGCTGTAATAATAATAAAATAAAAAGTCCAAACTAAGAGTTTACTATCGATTGAAATAACGGACGTTAAATTATTAAAATTTTAAATCTGCTTTGTTATTTCCAGTAGTCGACATAAACTCAGTTATGACTAATAAACGTTGAAAATAAACACAGAAACATAGGCTTACGGAATAATTTTGCCGAATTATGAGGGATATTTTTATAAAGGTCACTAAATCGAAACATTTGACGACTAATTTGTTACACACAACAATATTGACTATACATATTAACTATAAATATGCATATACATCGGTGTTTTTCGAAGAAAAAACTGACATTCAATTTTTATTTTTTAAGAGTACGAAAGTTTTTAATTTTTATTTATCGATAACTTTTTATCCCACCTTACTCGTTTAAATGAAATCATTAAAAAAAAATTAAGACAAAGAGAACTGGTTATTTCATTAGCAAAATTATCATATAAAATAGTAGCTTTTATCTTTCAAGTCACTAGTGGTGCTCTAGATATTTTTTAATAGTATATTTTAATATTAAAATACTAATAAGAATTTTCTTATGAGGTTATAAAATATAAAATATTACAAAAATAATAACATTTAAACAAATGTTTAGTTATGTAGCTCTCAGTGACAATCATAGCGCGCCATCTATCATAGATGATCTATGAGATTAAATCTAAAGCCAAAACAGTTTAGAAAAGAGCTAACTATTAAAAAATAAATACGAATTATATACTTTGCAACTTTTTTTAATGCACAAAAAGGATAATTTTAATAAAGTTTTATTCAGCATTTAATGTATTTTCCGCTTTGACCTGTAACTTGTGCCAACTATATAAAATCACGTTTTTTTTATCTTTTGCATTAATTCCCTTTTGTCCGGACATCACAAGTGGCGTAGACTTTTTCAGCTTCAGTTCGTGATTGGCATTAAACATTCAGAGACACGACGGTGCCATAACGACGGCTACCGTCGACTGCCTTTTGTTTTTAATCATTTTGCTGCTATCTAATGAGCAACGGGCATTAGTCTCGACAGCAGGAACGGTGGGAAGCGAACAAATGCTGTAACAGGATAAAATTCATTAGGAAACTGGGCTTGTCAGGATGGACTTTCAATACCAGAAGGATTTTATCTAGACGGATAGTTTTAATTGCTAAACTTTAAATAAAGGAAGGGGTTTCTGGATTATTCGATTATTTGCAGGAAATGTTGTTTTTATCATAAATTTTGTCCGCTTTTTCCTTACACTGAAAAAGTTGTTAACAGGCTTGCTGAATCTCAAATTAATTTTTGAAGAATAAATTTTTTTTTTGCATAATTTGATTTGTATTTTAAATCATTTTGCTGTTGTCTAATATAAAACGGGTATTAGTCTCGACAGCAGGAACGGTGGGAAGCGAACAAATGCTGTAACCGGATAAAATTCATTAGGAAACTGGGCTTGTCAGAATGGACTTTCAATACCAGAAGGATTTTATCTAGACGGATAGTTTTAATTGCTAAACTTTAAATAAAGGAAGGGTTTTCTGGATTATCCGATTATTTGCAGGAAATGTTGTTTTTATCATAAATTTTGTCCGCTTTTTCCTTACCCTGAAAAAGTTGTTAACAGGCTTGTTGAATCTCAAAGTAAAATTAATTTTTGAAGAAAACAACATTTTTTTGCAGCATTTGTATTTATTTTAAATCATTTTGCTGTTGTCTAATGAGAAACGGGCATTAGTCTCGACAGCAGGAACGGTGGGAAGCGAACAAATGCTGTAACAGGATAAAATTCATTAGGAAACTGGGCTTGTCAAGATGGACTTTCAATACCAGAAGGATTTTATCTAGACGGATAGTTTTAATTGCTAAACTTTAAATAAAGGAAGGGTTTTCTGGATTATCCGATTATTTGCAGGAAATGTTGTTTTTATCATAAATTTTGTCCGCTTTTTCCTTACCCTGAAAAAGTTGTTAACAGGCTTGCTGAATCTCAAAGTAAAATAAATTTTTGAAGAAAACAACATTTTTTTGCAGCATTTGTATTTTATTTTAAATCATTTTGCTGTTGTCTAATGAGAAACGGGCATTAGTCTCGACAGCAGGAACGGTGGGAAGCGAACAAATGCTGTAACAGGATAAAATTCATTAGGAAACTGGGCTTGTCAAGATGGACTTTCAATACCAGAAGGATTTTATCTAGACGGATAGTTTTAATTGCTAAACTTTAAATAAAGGAAGGGTTTTCTGGATTATCCAATTATTTGCAGGAAATGTTGTTTTTATCATAAATTTTTTCCTTACACTGCAAAAGTTGTTAACAGGCTTGCCGAATCTTAAAGTAAAATTAATTTTTGAAAAAAACAACATTTTTTGCAGCATTTGTATTTTATTTTAAATCATTTTGCTGTTGTCTAATGAAAAACGGGCATTAGTCTCAACAGCAGGAAGGGTGGGAAGCGAACAAATGCTGTAACCGGATAAAATTCATTAGGAAATTTCATAATTTGTGAATTTAACAATATTTTTTTATTAAAATATAACACAAGTCTTGACAGCAGCTGAATCTCATGTAAGAATATTTTTTGAAAACAAAAATGCATTTTTTGTTAATATAAATCTGTTTTTGTTTTTTTAATTGCTGCTGCCTAATAAGCAACGGACATTGGTCTCGACAGCAAAAACGGTGGGAGCGAACAAATGATGTAACAAGGTAAAATTCATTAGGAAACTATGATAGTTTTAATTGCTAAAATTAAAATAAATGAAGTAGTTTCTAGATTATCCGATTATTTGCAGGAATTATTGTTTTCATCATAAATTTTGTCCAGTTTTTTTTTTACGCTGCAAAAGTCGTTTAACAGGCTTGCTAAATCTCATAGTTAAATTAATTTCTGACAACAACTATATTTTTTATTAAAATATGATTTTTTTTCAGCATTTGTAATTTATTTTTAATCATTTTTTTGTTGTTTAATGAGAAACAGGCATTAGTCTTGACAGCAGCTGACTCTTGTGTAAGAATATTTTCTGAAAACAAAATGCTTTTTTTTGTCAATATAAATCTGTTTTTTGTTTTTTTTTCTGCTGTCTAATAAGCAACGGGCATTGGTCTCGACAGCAAGAACGGTGGGAAGCGAAAAAATGCAGTAACAATAAAATTTATTAGGGAACTGGGCTTGTCAGGATAGACTTTCAATACCAGAAGGATTTTATCTAAACGGATAGTCTTAATTGCTAAACTTTAAATAAAGGAAGGGGTTTCTGGATGGTGGGAAGCAAACAAATGCTGTAACCGGATAAAATTCATAAGGAAACTGGGCTTGTCAGAAAGGACTTTCAATACCAGAAGGATTTTATCTAGACGGATAGTTATTTTATAATTTTATAATTTCTGGAACCAACAATATTTTTTTATTAAAATACAACACAAGTCTCGACAGCAGCTGAATCTCATGTAAGAATATTTTTCGAAAACAAAAATGCTTTTTTTGTTAATGTAAATCTGTATTTTGTTTTTTTTTTGCTGCTATCTAATAAGCAACGGGCATTGGTCTCGACAGCAAGAATGGTGGGAAGCAAACAAATGCTGTACCAATAAAATTTATTTGGAAACTGAGCCTGACAGGATATACTTTCAATACCAGAATGATTTTATGTGGACAGATAATTTTAATTGTCAAACTTTAAACAAAGGAAGTGCTTTCTGAATTATCCGATTATATTCAGGAAATTATGTTTTCATCCTAAATTTTGTTCGTTTTTTTCTTATACTGAAAAAGTTGTTTAACAGGTTTGCTGAATCTCAGGATAAGAAATAAGAAAACTAAAAACGGTTTTGTTTCTTATGTGAAATGGGCATTTTATGAAGAAAACTATAGATGTGTTACAACTTGAACTTCAGTCACAGAGTAAGTTTATCAGATTTTCTTAATTGGTTTTATTAACTTTTTTCTTGATTTGGATCCTTCTATTTCCTGCCCCTTTTCCTGGTAAATCTTACTTATAAGTTCTGACAGGTTTTTTTTACATTTAATGGTTTGTTAGAAAAACTACCATTAAATGTGGAAAATAAATAAATATATACTTGTAGTTATACTTTTTTCTTAAAAACTTTCGATTAAAAGATATCACAAAAACTATCAATATTTTGGTAGATACAGTATTTTACCAATAGTAAAGTACCATACAGTAACCATAAAATAACTACAATTAACATTAATGCAGTAAGTAATTGGTGCATATTATTCATATTTAATTTAGTATTTCAGCGTCAAAATTAATCTAATTTTAATTATTCAAATGAGCAAAAAAATTGAATTAAAACTGCCAATTCACCATAATCCACTTTTTGGATTAATATCATTTTAATTTAACTTTATTTCGTTGTTCTAGGTAGATTTGAATAAATTGAAAAGTAGTTTGCATATTAAACCCATAATGCCCGTAAAATGGTCATATTGATTCCTGGCCAGTTTCGCACGATGGTGTTTTATTTTAAAAACCCTGGAAAATACATTTTAAATGCGTTTTTATTTATATATAATTCACTTTGAGATTTGACACAATAGCCGATATATGCAAATAGTTATACACGTTACCCGGTCTGAAAATTTATACTGGTTATTCGGACAAGTAGGTACATTTTATGATGAATTTTCCAAGCATAAGATTTCTATACGTGTAATGTCCTATTTTTATTTTTTCTGTGGCTGCTTGAAAATGTTTTACTTAACTGACTTTGATACCTTGACTTTTAAAACCTATAATTAATAAGCATTTTTTAATAACTAAACATTGTCTTATAAGAACAAATTTTAAAATTATGTTTCACTATTTTTAATATATTTTGAAGAGAATATGCAAAGCCACAGATCAGTAAAATGTACTTCACTTTAAGCTCTACTAATCTAAAGTTTATTTTTTAAGGTATAGTTATTTTAAACCTTCCCGCTTGTAAACAATCTCTAAATTACCATAGCAACGTAAGATACGCATGCGTCGAAAGCGAAATGACTAGGCCCAATTTACACAACCGTAAAACGTTAACGTGCAATTAACGAGAACAAAACAATGGTTTATTCCTCTAAATTATTGGAATAAAAGCGATTTTATAAGCAAATTTTGTTTCTACAGGAATACAAAAGTGTTTTCAGCAACAGCTTTATCAATTCTCATTTTTTACATCAAAACATTATAAAAACAAAGTAAGTAAAGAAAAATTATAAATTTTGGTTATGTTGATATTCAAAACAAGCCACATGCTTCAGTGTAAATCGGACTTTGTGGAGTATTTAGCGGCAAATTTAAAATAACTATACCTTAAAAAAATAAACTTTAGTATGTAATAGAATGATTAATTTTGAATAAAAAAGGTTAGTTAAGCTCATTTACTATTTTACCTTTTGGTTTATTTGTAGCTATTGGATTAAAATAATTAATCTTTCATTTTTTCATGTTCTAAAAGCCCATAATAAAATAAATAAATCAACTCGTGTAAAACCTTTTTAAAGAATTTCCCCTATTGTACTAATTTATGCTTCTTAGAGGTGAATAAATGTCATAAATATAATGTTATCAGTGTTTTTAACGTGAGATCACAATTTAAAAAACGATTTTAATTTCCCCATTTTCCTCACGTGATATTTTCCTTGCATGAGCAATTGCCGTTTGTTGTCCTCGTGCTTTTGTTAATTAAATAACATCCCCATTAATTTATCGGTCTAGTTACTTAAAATCTTTAGACTGGAACCAAAATTACGTACTTGAGTCAGTTGCAGCATGATCTTAAAATTTTGCGTATTAATTTTTTTGGCATTTTAAAACAAATTGCATTTTTATATTTTATGGCGAATCGCAGAATATTTTTAAATTAGTTTTTAAAGTGAATCGTAAATATATAAAGTCAAATTTACAGTTATTCAGACTGACGTCATTACAAATAATACCGCTACATTATTTAATAATTTAATATTAACATTTTATTATTGAAATTTGCTATTACAGATTATTCCTTATAGCAAATTACCATGGTAAAATCGAATAAATATAGAATACGATATTAAGGTATAACTTTATGATAACGACATTTCGAATAGCTGATTTCTAATTGTATATATTGTCATATTTTTAACTAAGAAATAAAGGACATTGAAGAAAAAGAAGAAGAAAAAATAAGGAAATGTAGGAGAAAAAGAAGAAAAAGAATATTAAGAAAAGAAGAAGAATGCGAAGAAGAATGCGTAGTAGAAGAAGAAGACGCAGACGCAGACGCAGAAGAAGAAGAAGAAGAAGAAGAAGAAGAAGAAGAAGAAGAAGAAGAAGAAGAAGAAGAAGAAGAAGAAAAAGGAGAAGAAAAAGGAGAAGAAGAAGAAGAAGAAAAAGGAGAAGAAGAGAAAGAATTAGAAGAAGAAAAAGAAAAAGAAAAAGAAAAAGAAGAAAAAAAAGAAGAAGAAAAAGAAGAAAAAGAAGAAGGAGAATAAGAAAAAGAAGAAGAAAAAGAATAAGAAAAAATTGAAGCATACAAAATATATTTTACTAGTATTTGGATAGCTATACTATAATAAACAATATTTTTGTCATTTTTCCCAGCGTATTTCCATTTTCCATTTCCATTTTATGGACTTAGTCATGGCAAACTCCGGATATGCACACCTTTTAAAATTAATCATGAATACCAAATAAATGAAGTCTACAATTTTATTGGGGTTATAATAACAATAATTAAAATTTAATTTTCTTTTCAATGAAAATAGTCTAATTTTCCCTGCAGGCGCGTAAATACTGTTATAAGAACAAACTTGTGTAAATTTATTCACCCCATAATCAGTTTTTTACGACCCCTAAATTACATGTTTTGGTGCATACAGAAACGTTGTTATCACAAGTTTTTTTCACTAATTTTTCCTTAAGCTAAATTGATTATTAAACAGGGAAATAGTTTTGAATAAATTTATAACAAGGTTTTTTATATAGGCTGGCCCAAAAATATGAATTGTTGGAAAGAGTGTAAGAATGCCTAGATTTAATAGGTTTAATTTAAATACTACCTGTTTAAAATTATTGGAAAATTAGAGTCTTTAGAAATATGGCTCAATACTGTCTAATAGGACGATAAAGATAAAATGATCAGATAGAGTTTAAAACGAAAGCGTATTGGAGATAACCGGGAAAGGGCTATAGCTACAGTTAGGAGAAGGGGTCTAATGGCGGATCAGACCCTTAGACAAAAGAGCTTACTAAAAGATATATTGGAGAGTTGAGGTTAGAAGAAAGGTAGGAAATCTAGAAGGACATAATTTAGGGTATAGAAAAATTAGGAAAAATAATTAAATGGCTGGAAATGGGATGGGATAGAGAACCAGTCTTTACATTACATTATATGTTTGTTTAACCTCGTACTATTCTACTTAATTAAGCATCCCCTAAGTCCAGGACTTGTGTGGGCTACTAGTAGAGGGAACCACCGGCTTATACTGACTTTTGAACGAGTTTCTAGGGAGTGTCCGTTTCACTTATCGCCTCCGCCAAATTTCAATTATTAATTAACTGAAAAAGGCAAATCGGCGCCAGTGAGAATCGAACTCAGGCTAGTAGGCTTGCTATGCATAAGCGCTAGCCACTACGCTGGAACTGATAACACCATAACTGTAAAATTGTTATTGTTAATATTTTGCAGTGACAAAAAGTCATATTTAAATTTTAACAACACATTGTTTTAAATGAATATGGACTAAAAATAGGTCTGTATTATCTAAAATTCAGTTGTTTCATTACTAAAGTTTTGAGTTTGTTGCGTTCCCAAAATACAATAGAGCTAGTTAATCGATTTTGTCACATAATGCAGTCCAATTTAGATATCTAGATAGGGAAAAATATTTTTTTAAACAGAAAATATTAAACCTGTTTTAAAAAGTGCTTGACTACGTAATAAAAACCGGGTGACGCAGATCTCTCCTAATTACTTAGGGCTCCTATATGCAAGATTTGTTTTTTTACAAATGTAAGAAAATGATAAAGTTTGACATTTTTAAAAAGATACATCCTTATTTTTACATTGTTTAAGCATAAATATTATTTTACGCAAAAATGCTTTAAGGTATGCCAATTTTAAGGAATTTAGCGCAAAATAATGTTTTTTTGGAAAACAGTTCTAATTTATACAGAGCGTGCCAGAAGTCCGACCCCTTTAACTTTTGAATGGCTGTATTTTAAAAGATATCAACTTACAATTTAGAACACGTAAATATAGTTTGACACACGGTAAGTAAGCTACTACTAAAGGGGGAGGTAGCAGCAAAAAACGATCTGACTGAAGCGAATTCAACGTGAACATGTTTTTAGTTGGATTTTATACTTAAGTATGTTGCTTTCTCATTTTTTTCCGCATTCTTTCGATAGCTTTAAAACAATAAAATAACCCAAATATATTTTTGTTATTTTATTGGATTTATGTTTAGACACGCACTGTACAGGGTGTATTTGAAATAGCGTAGGAAATTTTAACAGGTGATTCTACATGATAAAATATGACAAAAAGTTCCTATAAACATATGTCTAAAAATGCGTCATAAGGGAGCTACGCCCCTTTGAAATTGGCTGCAAAAATCGGTTTTTATTTAATAACTCAGGAACCCTTTGAGATATATTATCTAGGTTTTGCACGTGAATTAATCCTAATAAGGCCCATCTTTGTATGTCATTTTCACGTACTTATTTAAACCAGGGGTGTGCGAATCGGGGGGGGCTTATCAGTTTTTTGTCTCAAACTTTTTTCTGGGTAACTTTTTTGCAATTTTATTTTCGAAATATGATTCCTCAGGTCAAAATACATAAAGAAGGTACTCTTGTTGTAATACTGTAGGATTAACCGTTTTCGAGAAAAGTTCATTTGAAGGTGAAATTTCACGGTTCGAGGACGAAAAATTAAATACTAAAATGTCGAAAACCAAAATTTTAATAATGCAATGTTATTCTACATCAAAAACTAAGAAAAAAAGTTTCCATACATGTAGGTCGAAAAAACGCTTTTAAAGCTACCATAGCCCTTTAAAAATGGTGCATATTTAGGAGACCATAGCTCCATTAGCATTGATTTTTGGAAGTACCTGTATATGAGGTTTTTTTCTTAGTTTTTAATGCACATTCGCCCTGCATCATTAAAATTTTGGTTTTCAACATTTTAGGATTTAATTTTTCGTCCTCGAACCGTGGAATTTCACCTTCAAAAGAATTTTTCTCGAAAACGGTTAATCCTACAGTATTACAAAAGAAGTACCTTTTTTATGTATTTTGACCTGAGGAATCATATTTCAAAAATAAAATTGCAAAAAAGTTACACAGAAAAAAGTTTGGGACAAAAATCCCCCCCCGTTTCGCACACCACTGGTTGAAATAAGTACATGAAGATAACACATAAAAACGGGCCTTGGTAGGATTAGCTGACGTGCAAAACCTCGTTGATATATCTCAAAGGGTTCCTGAGTTATTAAATAAAAATCGATTTTTTTAGCCACTTTCAAAGGGGCGTAGCTCCCTTATGACGCATTTTTAGACATACATTTATAGGAACTTTTTGTCATATTTTATCATGTAGAATCACCTGTTAAAATTTCCTATGCTATTTCAAATACACCGTGTATATTACATACTTATAGGTTTATTTTTAGGGAAAATGGATAAAACATTTCAGAAAGGATAATTGTTTGAAGTACATTTCCTGAAACGTTTCAATTACCTTTTCTTCAATTATAACCGTGTTCTGATATTAAATGTTTATTTAATATTACATTAAGTAATACAATTATGTAGTTATAGTATAAAACGTAGTTCAAGCAAAGAATACAGCTTCTATATTCGCACTAGAAACGGTAGTTCTTACATAATATTTTTCCAGTATTTAAATTTGATTAGTTTTACTAAAAAACCCGCGCAACGTAAACCGAGCCCGGCCGCTTAAGAAATTTTGCATAGTTTACCTCTGTATTGAGTTGTTTTTTTTTCTTGATTAAGATAATGTAACTTATTGTCACTGGGGGTCTATTTTTGTTTCGAGCTGATTTTTTCAGCCTGATATTTCCGTGAATATGGGCGGAGCCAAACGGTCTAGGCCAATCAAATCATCAGAAGAACTACTACGAAGTTGGCTTTCATCGGTGAATAAAAATCACCGAAACGAGAATAGCTACCCTGGAGACTATACTATTAAAACAAAATACAATTTTTTTCTTATTTATCCTTATCGCAACTCTTTTTAACAGTGACTTGATATCAAAGCGTTTTTTAAGAAAATGTTCTATGCATACTCGATGCATACATAACTTTTAAAATGATTTAACATAAAAAACTTTCCTTTGCAAACAAAGCTAATATAATAAAGTACTCTCATTTAAAATTTTAAGAGATAACCTTTATTTTTTTAAAAGTTGTAGCAAATAAACCTGAACCCCCAGTACCCAGAACTACTAGTTTTGTGTGTTCAAGTTTATTTGCTTTAACTTTTTAACAAATAAGGATCAGCACATAAAAAGAATGAGATTACCTTATTTGTTTCATAAAAAAATAACCACTTTTTTTAAATGTCCGCCTGTCCGTCTGTCTGTCTGATGTCACGATTTTTGTAAACTGGATAACTCAAGAACGAATAATCCAATCGACTTGAAATCTTTAGGAAAAATTAAGTTCCATGAGGGAAAGATCCCTACTGTTTTTGAAAGTAATTTCCCCAAAAACAAAATAGTTATGGGGGTTAAATTTAAAAAAAATCGAAAAAAGTTGAAAAAGTAAGTTTTCTTTTCTTATTATTGGATAATATTATATTTAATTAATTTATTTATGGAGTTATATTGTACAAACAAACGCACTAGTTGCGTTTTTATTTTCTTTATTATTTATTCAAGACAAATTATTATTAATTCTTTTTTTTTTTTTTGTAATATACGGTAAAATAATATTTCTCAATTTTTGTTTTTTCCCCAATTTAAACTTTTAGGAGAAATAATTGTTTTGTTGGCAGCAGTATTTTTTATTTATACATGTCAATAAAAGTTATTTTACTTAACCCCAGCAAAAATGCTGCTCCTGCAAAAATAATGATAATTTTTTGCTGAGCTCAGTCTACGTCGAACTATGTGAGTGAATGGAGCGAAAAGGGCAAATAGACTTTGGCGTTCCCTGTTTTTCGAGCAGGAATAAAGAAGCCTTGAAGATTTAATGCTTCGGAGGCTATAGTGTATACTCTTTAAAAAATTGGTCTGTTTAAACCATAGAGAAGAAAAGAGAACTAAAATTCCAGCCGGCGCAAGATTATTTTGTGACAAAACGGGGCAGCGCAATATATCTGACCTTGCGTAGTACGCATCTGTCAGATGTGAAATGCTGTCGGTAAAACAATTCCTCGTCCCGGTATTCATTTGTCGTATCTCCAAAAATTCCGCAGTTTAAAATCTTAAAATGTCCGAAAATAGAGATATGGCAAACTAATACTGGCGTGACGAATTATTAGTAGTTTATACTGCCAGTACTGTCAGATCGTCGTTTGTTTCTGTTCATTTTTCGACTTCTACTGTGGTTTAATTGTTTTTTTGCTGCATTTGTTTATAACTTTAAACATGACCTGTATTATTGCTTTATGAAGAGCAAAATACCGAAATTCAAACACACCTCTAAAAATTCTTATAAAATAATTTAAAAAAACTATTTCGACGTTTCTTCGTAGATATTTATTGTTTTTTGTTGCATTTTTTACAATTTTTATTTTACACATAAAACTAAGGTTAAAAAATACTTGTCAAAAACAACAATAATAGTGCGCATGTGCAAGTTTATCGCAGATGCGCAATGCACACTTATCACACTTTTCCGCAACGGCTTTGGAGGTCTTTCCTTGTCTATGGTTTAAACATAACTTTTCTTCTGCTTCTTCTTTTTTAACATTTGAGATATAGGTAAAGATTACAACTTAACTTTTTCTTTTTGATTAAACATAACACTTCTTGTTAAAATTAGGTTTAAAATGACCTCAAAGAGAAATCGCTCTGTTATATTTCCAACCTTGCATTAAAATAAAAATGATTCATATACAAAACTGATTAGTGCAGAACCGAAAATCGATTTTTGGAGATACAAAGTTGGGAAGTAACACAATGTTATATTTATATATGAATCCTTATAAGGACAGCAATTTTTAATTTCAAACAAAATTATAAAAATATTAATTTATTATTCCATCAGTCTATTTTCTATCATCTACAGAGTGATATTGGTAGACTGACAGTTTCGGGCTGCTGGTCCGCTTCAGTACCAAGAGTCATCTCTGTATGCTAATCAAAAAATATATATAACGCTAATTAAGAAAACAGTTTTTAACTTTATTCGCAAAAGAAGTAAAGTCATTAGATTGATGTATACTTGCGTGCCATCTATTGCTAGATGTAGACAACAACTAATACTTCCCCTCGTCTCGAGACTTTGAATGGTACCAATATTTATATTATAATTTAGTTCAAACAACTAAAAAATTCTGAAAAACCTATAAACTGAACAAATTACTTTTATTTTAACTCCAGAGCGGAGAGTCAAATCTCAGAATTTGTCCGACAGATGGAAGGGTAGATAAACGGAACAATATATTATATAAATAGCATGGAATAGACAACAAGTTAGGCATCCGAACCGCCAGGCAAGGATGACGTTTCCGCTATTGCGGAAAGACTATTCCATACGTGTTATAGACTATACTTTTTCTTTGACTGCAAATAAAAAACATTGGATGACTGCGGAGTAGGCTACAAAAAAAAATTCCTTGTTACAGTGTAAATGGAACAAAACATATATTTTTAAATAACCACTTAATATTATTTTATATTTTTAGCAAATAAAAACGATTTTTATTGCATTTCAACACCTTAGGTGTTGAAAATAGTATTTACAAATTATAATTAAGAATTTATATCAGGTTGTTGTGACACATAACATCACATAAACCAATAAACGGTGCAATTTTTTTTATGTATATAATTATTAATCACAGGTTTAATTTTAAGAAAAATCAATACATTTTATGTAAATTTAGCGTAAAACTTTAAATTACATTAAATTATTCAATATTTCATAGTAAAATTTATATATTTTTTGGTAATTTTGCTAAAGTTTCCTTTATTTTTATAGACAAGGGATGGCACCACATATTCTCATTCTAACACTTGATAGGGTTTATTCATATCATATCTAGAACTAGAATGGATTCATTCTATGTTTAAAAAGTGTGGGTATTTTACTACATTCTGCAACAGTCGTAGAAAAAGGAATTTTCTTTTATTTAAGAATTTAAGGGAGGAGTGTTTTGCCCAGGGCCGTAGCGAAGAAGTTTTTTGTGGGGGTCAAAAATTACAACTTTTTTAACCTAAATATACAACTTTTTTCCCCGAGAAAGTTAATGACTAAAAAAAAATAAGTTTCTCTTTTTGTGAAAGATACAACTTTTGCATTCTGAATCCCTACAATATACGACTTTTGCCTGAAAAATATAAAACTTTTGTTTTGGATCAATAAAATATACAACTTTTCAGGATGATAATATATAGGACTTTTGTTTCGGATCAATGAAATATAAAACTTTTCAAGATAGGGGGGACGTTCCGCCTATCCCACCTGCGGCCCTGGTTTTGCCACATAATTTTTGATCAGTCCAATATTAAGGCTTTTAAAGTTAAAAAGTAAATGTTCAGTCAGGGGCGGATTTATTTCATTTTAAGGGGGGGACATCCATAAGAAAAAAAAATTGCGCTTGGTTTGGACTTTTTCACCAAAAATATAATTTTGAAGGTATTTTTATGCTAATATATCTCGCTAGGGGGGGGGCGGTGTGATCAGTACGCAGAACAACACTTTTCTAACTAAAGTCTGCGATGAGTATGAAAAGGTTTGTAAAAGGTAAAAAGTTACACATACATATTTTAAGAATGTGATGACAAAGGTAAAGAGAAAACTCATTCTAAACTCAAATAGTTTGCTACAGAAAGGGTACATCTGGGTGCAAAAAATACTAACAGGCGAGACATTTCGTGACCTAAATTACACTGCTAAAAGTAAAGTAAACTTGAAGCAATTATACTGAATAGTAGTATTTTAAATTTCACCTTAAGGGACCTTTCGAATAAAAAAATTGTATATACATGTATATGCATTATGACTCATATATTTTGCCTTTGCAGACCACAATTTAATCCGAAAATTCTCAATTATAATTAAAGATATTAAGTTGTTTTTTTTTTATTGTATACATAAAGTTGCTTGAGTGGCTAACGTCGTCCTTTTTTTAATTATTGCTTTAAGGGCATATTTTTTATGAATGAAATTACGCAAAATTATCAAAATTTGAGTTACGTAATACTTGAAAGTTCCCTTAAGAGATATTTGGATCCATAAATTAAAAAGGGGCCACCGTGTATACTTATGTTTAATAAGGATAGACGATTTTATTATAAATTAAAAATGGATATACACGGTGTATTTGAAATGAAGTCCGACATTCTAAGGTGTGATTCTATATTATAAAATATGACAAAAAGTTCCTAGAAAATTATGTCTAAAAATGCGTCGTAAGGGAACTAAGCCCCTTTAAAAGTGGCTAAAAAATGGATTTTATTTAATAACTCAGGAACCCTTTGATTTATAGCACGTGAACTAATCGTAATAAGGCCCATCTTCGTATATTATTTTCATGTACTTATTTTAACCAGGGGTGTGCGAAACGGGAGGCCTTATCAGTTTTTTATCCCAAACTTTTTTCTGTGTAACTTTTTGTGATTTTATTTTTGGAATGTGACTCCTCAGGTCAAAATGTATAAAAATGGTACTCTTGTTGTAATACTGTAGGATTAACCGTTTTCGAGAAAAATTAATTTGAAGGTGAAATTTCACGGTTCGAGGACGAAAAATTGAATACTAAATTGTTGAAAACCGACATTTTAATGATGCAGGGCAAGGGAACGTTCAAGTATTACGTAACGCAAATTTTGATAATTTTGGACCCCCCTGTAACGCTATTTTCCTATACCATGAACATGGGCGTAACACTCCAAAATGACACCCACCCCCCCTAGGAGCGTTACGTAATACTTGAACGTTCCCTAAATGTACATCAAAAACTAAGAAAAAAACCTAATATACAACTTGTATAATGCAAGTACACTGATAAAAAGGATTTATTTGGATATGGCCAATTAAATTATTTGGTTGTGAGTAACAAATTTTATTTGAGTCAAATAAATATTTAGTTCATGTAAGCAAATATTTTAATTTCAAAATGATTTATTAATGAGAACAAAATAGTTTATTTGACAGAAATAAAATTTATTTGTCACAACCAAATAATTCAATTGGCCATATCCAACCAAATATTTTGTTAACACAAATAAACCGTTTTATCAGTGTACTTCCAAAAATCAAAACTAAGGGAGCTATGGTCTCCTAAAAATGCATAATTTTTTAAGGGCCATAGTAGCGCTAAAAGCGTTTTTTACATCTACATGTATGAAAAGTTTTTTTCTTAGTTTTTGATATTATTGAAATTTTGGTTTTAAACATATAATAATATATTATAATATTAGGGAACGTTCAAGTATTACGTAACGCTCCTAGGGGGGGTTAAAAAGTCCAAAATGATCAAAATTTGCGTTACGTAATACTTGAACGTTCCCTTAGTACTTAATTTTTCGTCGTGAAATTTCACCTTCAATTAATTTTTCTCGAAAACGGTTAATACTACAGTATTACAACAAGTACTTTTTTATGTATTTTGACTTGAGGAATCATATTCCAAATAAAATTACAAAAATGTTGCACAGAAAAAACTTTGGGACAAAAAACTGAAAAGGCCCCGCGTTTCGCACACCCCCTCTTAAAATAAGTACATGAAAATAACATACGAAGATGGACTTTATTAATTTATTATTCATGTGCAAAACCATGTTGCTAAATCTCAAAGCGTTCCTAAGTTATTAAATAAAAACCGACTTTTTTAGCCAATTTTAAAGGGGCTTAGCTTATAGGAACTTTATGTCATATTTTATGATATAGAATCACACCTTAAAATTTCGGACCCTATTTCAAATTGATAGTGTATACCAAGATAATATTAAGCTAACAAACTGTATAGTAAATCCAATCACATTAATGATAGAACGTACTCTATAAAGTTTATCTATATAGAAAAGAATTTAAAAGTAGACAAAAGTAAATTTTTCATGTTCTTTTATCCATGCCCTTTTCAAAATATACGATTCACTTGTAAAACAAACTAAGGTCCATGTGTTTTCTTCACACAGAAATATATAGTTGGCTGAGTTCGCCTTTGACCCTTCGTTCGTTTGAAACGGGACCGTGTCGTTAACAGACCGACAACTATTAATGACACACTATAGGGTATTTCAAAAAACACAATTTTTAAATATCGTGAAAAATATAAAAATAGGATTCAGTGCAAAATAGACTAGTTAAAAATATTTTTTTTTATAAGCCACGACTCTTTTTAACACAATCCGCCTGTTATATCATATCATGTGCCAAATTTTAGCTTAAAAAACGAAATTTGGCATGAGCCCACTTTATTTCAAAAATTAAAAAAATTAAATAGGTATTTTAAAAACAAATAAATATTTTTTAATAGCAAACAAAGTTTATGGCGAATTTAACTCTAAAACAATGATGTAATAATATAATATATTATATAAAAATTTCAAAAAAAAATATTAGTTTTTTTAATTTTTAAAATATAAAAATTATTTTACATAAAAATTAAAAAAAATATATTAGTTTCTTTTTTATTTTTAAATGAACATGGTATAATATACCATTGGTATATCGATACCACCAAGCAACAAAGTCGTAACTCATATATTGTCATTTTCCACGACAGCTAAATTTCAAAAATATTTTTTTTTTGTTATTTAAGGGTGGGGAAATGATTCAATTGGAAAAGAAAGCCATGTGATACATCATTTGAAAGCTTATAAAATTCTCTATTTAAATGTATAAGTATTTATTGTTTATTTACTGTTTGTTTCTGATAATATTCAAGTTTAGAATTACTTACTTTAGTGATTTTAGGTAAACTTTCGCCTAAAGTGGCCTGTGGATAAACCTGAGTAGTACCACCATGTCTGTCTTTTTTCAAGGCGTTTACCTATGAGTATAACTCAAAATGGGTCTAATTGAGTTACATCCTTGTTGCTTGGGAGTGTCGATATGTATATGCCAAATTCTGTTTTCTTTTAAGCTGAAATTTGTTCAAATGTTTTCTTAAAACAATAAATCCTCAATTAATTTGAAAATTGTAAAAAATATTCTTTTTTTTTTTAATTTTTGAATGAAGTAGGTGTTTTCAAAGTTTTGTTATTACGCTGAAATTTGGCACAAATTTAAATTTATGCATTTTGTATAACATGGTATACCAGGCATATTTTGTCGCTTCCCTTGCAAAGCGGCTTATCCAATTTTTTGCGATTTTTCAGGAGACACAAAAGAAGTTTTTACAAATATTTAAGATGCAACTACAGGCAAAACAAAGGCAATTCTAAGATTTAAGATTACCTATATTTGAGATACGCCTTTAAAAGGGTAGCTGCAGGTTACTGTTTTGATGCCACCCAAGTGCTCAACTTAATTTAGCATTTTTTTGAGATAATCCCCTTTGTAAGGAAGGCGACAATTTGATTAAAAGAATCGTGCCCTATGAAAAAAAAAACATTTTTATTTTTTTCCAGCAATAATAATAAATGTTCTTTATTGGTAATAAATTAAATTTAAAATAATAAATTACACAAATAGCTATCGACCTAACTCCTTCAGCCGTAGGGCTTTTATGTTTAAGAGAAATTATATTTTTTTATAAAATTAAAGAAACAGATATATTTTAAGGAGAAAAAAAGTAAATACAAGTATGAGTTGAAAAAAATCACAATATTTCAATAAAGTAGGACAGATCCTAGTTATACTTTTTTACTTTTTTCAGCTAAAATTCGGTATTTTTGTAATTTTCACAACATGAAGGGCAAGTTACTGAAATTCCTGTTTTATAAAATACCCTAATGACACGCACTCCTAAGATTTTTTTAAGCAGTGTATTAATATGTCAATGTGGTAGATAATACTGATTTATTATTTTATTTTATTACATTAAATGATAATAAATTAAAAAGATTAGAAAAGTTTATAAAGCACTAAAATCAATGATTAAATTATATTGCTTTGTAGAAAAGCGATGACTTTAAAACTAAACTAAACTATAAATAAAACGGTAGAATAGTGTATTCTGAAACAAGTGTAGGAAGGTATATCCGGAAGAAGTGAAATTTTGAGGGACGAAATACCATGTTACCAGTGAAAAAATGCCTTTCTGTACGTGTTACTTTAACTAATAAATTTCTTAATAATTTTATCGACAGTCCATATTTAAGTCTATTGTCATGCTATAATACATGTATGTAATATGTATGAATTTAAATAGAAGACAGTTAAAAGTGAAACTTAAACATTTTTTCTTGCAAAATCCGTGTTACTCCATACAGGAATTTCTAAACTGTGACATAAATATACATATAAACTAGATAAAAATTAGGTATGATTAAAATTATAATATTGAAGAATGCTTGTAATTTTATGTAAAAAATTTAAGAAGCATAATAAATGATGTAAAGATGTAAAGATGTAAAGATGCTAAATTGATTTTTTACGAGTTAGTAGTATAGAACAAATAATTTATTCGAACTACGATAAGGCAACGTAGATAATTTATTATTTTATACTTAATTACGTTAACTGGTAATATATTAAAAAAAAAGATTAGAAAAATTTATAGAGCACTTAACGAAATGATTAAATTACATGAAATGAAAGTAGAAAACGACGAGACAAATTTTAAAATTTTTAGTAAAAATTATAAAGTTGTACTTTTTAGACTAGAATTGTTTAATAATAATTTATAATTTTTTAATAAAATTATTATTATACGATACGTTACGATACGATACGATACGATACGATCAAATGTCAGGTAATAATAGTATATTATTCAATGAGTGTGTAATAATTGCTATTAATCAATAAGGGTGAATTTTGGGACACGAGCTGATAGGCGAGTAACCTAATCACCCGAATGATTAAAAGCTGTTATACGTGAGTAGAATACTATACTTTATCCACTGCCGTTTTAAAGTTTAAACGCTTTTTTTTACAGACCAGTGATTAATATTAATTAATTATATTAATCACGGCCGTGGATAAAAATAATTTTTCCATCAGTCAAAATTTTAAGATATATACAGGATGATCAAAAACTGCCATACCAAAAATTAAGAGGTGATTCTGTATCCAAAAATATTAAAAAAAAGTTCCTATAAAGGTTGGTCCGCAAATAAGCACTAAGGGGGCTACAGGCCATTAAAATTGTAATAAAAATAAGGTTTTTAATTAATAACTCTGGTACCCTTTAAGCTAGAGCGACAAGCTTTTGCATGTGTACTAGTATTAATAAGGGCAATAAGTTTAAGTTAATTTATTTTTTTGAATTTATCCAGAGGCGTCCCTAGACGGAAAAATGTATTAGGCTTAACACATTTTTGCCAAAAACTTTTTTGTGTGAACCTTTTTTGGATTTTTTGTAAAAAATATGGATCCCTTGAGTAAAAATATAGGTCATGTATACATGTCATGTCATATAGTGTAACACTGTAGGAGCAACCGTTTTCAAAAAAAAATGCGACTAAGAGAAAGTAACATTTTGTGCCACCAAAAACGTTACTTTTTAAAAGGCTATTACTTGTTTAATTTTTTGTATTTTAAGTAACATTTTTGTTGTATTTATCCCCTGAAGATGCCAATTCAATAAATGGTGAAACGTTGGGAAATTTTGTCTTTATATATAATTTAAACGCAGTTCTATAAACCAAGAATTATTTTAATTATTACATAATTAGAAAGAGAGAAAATACATATTAAATTTAGGTGTTTTGGTGAAGAATACTTTTTTGCTGAGTTTCAAATGAAAAATTTTATTCATGTTTTTTTTGTTCCCCATTCAATATGTCATCTTCGAAGGGCCGTAGCTCCCTTATGGCTCATTTCCGGACCAACCTTTAACTTTTTTTCATATTTTTGGATGTAGAATCACCTCTTAAATTTTGGCATGGCAGTTACTGATCACTCTGTATATTTTCTCATCCGACTGAATTTTAAATTATAATTTTTAATAAGGATTTTTATCTATGCTACGCATTCCATTATATACTATTTACTGTAAATGGTATATTGCATTTTCCCAAATATTTAAAAAACAAAATTCGAAAAAAAAAATAAAAAAAAATTCAATTTTTTTTTATTTTCTTTTTGCGAAAAACGAAAAATTTTTGAAAAAAATATTAAAAAAATTTTTTCAAAAAAAATTTGTATGCAAGATCTTGTCTTAAGACCTAGAACAATTTATAAAATTTTTGGAAAATTCGAAACTACTGTATAATACAATTTTAGCGCAGGCGCTGTGAAGAGTATAATAATGTTTAGAACAGATGCAGATAAATTTTGATTTTATTGTTTTTATTTTTTTGTTTTTCCATTTCTATTGTTTTTCTATTAGTGCGGTTGTGTCAATGCTTGACGCTGACAAACCCAAAGCACTACAAACCAGCTGCCCATTAATTTACCCCGACATGTCGCACAATCACAGCTATAAAAACATAAGGCGCAGGTTGTTATGTTGAGGAGTGAACATTGCTTTAAAATACTAGCATGAAATTGAACCTTAATAAAATTATAATTATTACGTAACTTGGTCATCCCCGTTAAACCTTGCAGTTGTACCTAACTTTTTCATATCAGTGGTTAAAATCCCTACAAACCATACGCATACATGTAACTTTGTCATTTCAAGGGTTAAAGTTACACCTAATTTTGTCATGTCAAGTATTAAAATCTCTATAAAGCCTAATTAAATGTAACTTTTTTATATCAAAGGTTAAAATCCCTATAAATTTTAGGAATACATGTAACTTTGTTATTTCAAGGGTTAAAATTTGCGTTAAAGCTTGCAGTTAAACTTTTTTGCCATGTCAAGCTGGACCCGTCAATTAACCTAAGAGCTAAAAATCCTCGTGTAAGTAAAATTGGCAGGCAAAAAAGGCCATATCGGTGTAATTTTCAGGCTTTCCCTTACTACATGTAGTGTATATTTAATTCTGAAAAAAATTATACATATTTTTTTAAAGATTAATATGTTTAAGACGGGGATGGCTGAAACCGTTACGAAATAACCGTTAAGAAAAAGTGTCCCAAAAAATGCGACGCTCGAATTGAATTCTCGGTTGGGATTAAGAAATCGTGAGGAAAATCCCAACAAATTGTGACAAAATCGTGATAAATCGTGAGGAAAATCTCGTAAGAAATCGTGAGAAATATCCCAACAAAAATCGTGACAACTTTGACCAAATCATGAGAAATCGTGAGGAAAATCCCAACAAAAATCGTGACAATTGTGACAAAACCCTGAGAAATCGTGAGGAAAATCCTAGCAAAAATAGTAATAATTGTAGGGAAATCGGGAGAAATCGTGAGGAAAATCTCAACAAAAAAACGTGACAAATGTGAGGAAATCGTGAGAAACCGTGAGGAAAATCCCAACAAAAATCGTGACAATTGTCAAAATTCTAACTCTACCGCCTGAGGGCGGGGGGTAGTTTTCGTGAAAATTGGTGTATTGGGGTTTTGTTGGTTGCTGAAAGTGAATTTTAAAATAAATAAAATTTAAAGTTCTCGGATGGGATAATTGAGTTCTCGGCTGGGATCATTGTTAAATACGTTCTACTGTACAAGTAAAGCAAAACCGTGATAACATTAATATGTGACGCTTACGATATCAATAAAGTTCTCGGCTCATTCGGATCATTGTTGTAAATGTGACGCAAAAGTGTCCCAAAATTATGTGACGATCCCATCCGAGAACTTTATATTTATGTGACGCTTACGATATTAAAATATATGCAAGTAAAGAAACCAGTGTCTCGTAACTGGAGGCTTAAAACATATTAATGTTATCACGGTTTTGCTTTACTTGTACAGTAGAACGTATTTAACAATTTTTTCTTAGGAAATGCTACATTTTTAACAAACCATTTATATTTTAAACAGCTGAGAGGATTAGGTTTATCTAAAGTAACAGCCATTATAATATTTAATATTAAATTGTACAAACATTTCATTTATTAATTATTGTAATTGCTTTGGGTGACTATAAATATTTCAAGTGGACGAACATAAATATACAATGTATATTATACATCATATATTCTGTCTAAAGTACAAGGTTTACCTACTACTGCTACACTGCTTACTTTAGCGGGATATTACAGGCTTGTACCCTCTTAAAGCCTCGCCGGAACTAGGTTAGAGTGGGCTAAGAAAATTAGATTAGCATTAGAATAAACTAGAAGTTTTCCAGTTTAAAGCCTGGCCAAGGAAGTTACTTGTCTCTAATTCTACAGAGTGCATCCTGATAAGAAAGAATAGGTAGAAATATTTCAAAAATGTCATATGAAGATAGAGACATGTTGGTCCAGAACCTAAGTAAGACAGTAGCTATAAAGTATCTCTAACCGCTCTTTAGTAGCAAAATTGCAACCATATGGCTGAGAATCTAATTACATTTATGTGTCCTCTTTGTGTGGAAAAAATTTTTTTACATATGCTTAAAAGGGATCAAAATAAATGTTTTTCACTTGATGATGATTTGGCATTATTACCCGAGTGGAAACCACTCACTTCGACACCTTCTAAGCATCTATAAACAAAATTTGTATCAACACAAAAGTGCATCTAGATCCCGGACCATATCTGAGGAATAAGAAACTATATATATTTAGAAGAAAAAGGCAAAAATTACAGTAAAAAATGGCATAGTGGTCAAAAATATTTCACCAGTGGTAAAAAACGAGTATTTTTAAATTCGTGTAAGTGGTATTTAACCCTTTGAGACCCAATTTTTATTTCTTTTTGTATCAACTTTTTTGAGTTGTAGACTGATCATTGGCTATCACAAGTAATTTTTTTATTGTTATGTAACAAATATTTTTCATAGAAAAAAAAAAGTGGGACATATATGACCCAGTAGGCATCTTATTCGGGTTATATATGTATAACATAACTGTTATTTTGAAATAAAATTTTTATTAGGAAATAGAATACAAAAGCAAAAAAAACAACTAAATCTATTCTATGATGTATGATTTATTTGATAAAATAAAGGTACGTGGCGCTTAAACTTCATCAGTATATTTAAAAAGACTAAATAATAAACGTACCTTAGCAATAACTTTTTCTGTTTTTTTATTGAATTAACCTTGTTTTTTCTAGTCAAATGGAAAATGACTTGAGTTGCAACATGTTTGATGTTTACAGTATTATTAATTTGAGCCATTTCGCCTGGATCATTATTTATATCGATAAAAAATCTAAAACATAAAATAAAATTAAAATATTCTTATCAAGCGCACCTATTTCTAGATGCGTTGGTAAAGTATTTGGTTTAAAATAATACTTATCTGCTATATCTTCTTTACCTAAAAAATACCTTACCAAAGTTTAAAAAAATTGTCTAAATAAAGAATTTTTAATAAAATTCTTAATAAATCGTTAAAATAATTAAAAAAGAAAAGAAAAACTGAATAAAAGTTAACTTTTAACATTTCGGGATCTAATCTAATCCCGTTTTCAAAGAAATTTATTAGTTTTGAAAAAATTTGTGCAATATTTGGCTTTATCAATGAAAATATGACAAATGTCAAAATATGTAATTTCGAGGTAATTAAAACAAAGATAACCGTAACAAAAAAAAGGTGTAGATAAATTAATTTGGAAAAGGCGTTTTTGTTGAAAACGTGTAGAGAAGTTAATTTGGAAAAAACTTTTTTAAAATACTAACCAAATGTACCGTATTTTCGCGCTGCCACTGTTTGGTAAAAATACTAATTAAAGTAACTAAAATAAATCGTTAAATAATTAAACAACGTAAAATGGGACATGCAGTGCACAAGACTTGAAACAAGGTGTGACGTATATGACCCACTAGGTCTAAAAGGGTTAAACTTGTAATTTACACCCATAGTTTACGGAAAATAATGGTAAACATAATTTCCTGAGTGTAAAAAATTGTTATTATTATTATTTATTGTGTCAGTCATGAAGAGCCCCCAATAAGCTTTAAGCTTGTGTAAATGAAGCACTCTCTATGTTTTCGAAAGTTGGTAATAGGAATGGAAGATGTATAGGAAAAATTAGAGTCATTTGAAATTAGGAATGTGAAAGATCAGATCGAATTACAAATAAGGCGTATTGGAGAAAATTGGGGGATAAGCGTATAATGTAAAAACGGATCAAATGGTTGCCACTTGCCAAGGCACGAGAGCGAGTTGGGAGAGGAGATAGATAGGCAGGTGTAGAAAGAATATTGCTTAGAAAAAAATATATACAGCCTGTTCCAGAACTCGCGTACCGAAATTTGAGGGTATATTAAAAACCCTCTGGAAAATATGAAAAAAATTTCAAAAAAAATCCATCTTCGTTCAATTCAAAAATAAGAACGCTTTAAGTGGACGAATACTGTTGCTGATTGTAAATTACCATTAAAGGTTGAATTTGTAGCTATGGAAGCAAATTTAATTATTGCAGGTAAATATTCTGTAGGTTGACATGGTGATTAATGTGACATAAGTATTTATTAATGTCATAAAAAAATATCAAAATTTTCATGATGTTTACTTCAGAAGAGTATTGCGAAATGCTAATTTTATATGGCGAGTGTGGCCGGAGTGCTTCAGCTACATCTGTAGAATATTCTATTCGTTTTCCCAATAGAGAACATCCTAGCAGAAATGTTATTTTAAGATTGGTGCAAAGGGCAAGAAATTCTGGAAATTTAACTCCAAACAAAAAAGAGATTGGAGGCGCTCCGCGAACTGCAAGAACTGTTGATAATGAAGAAGCTGTCATTCAGGCTTTTGAAGAAGAACCTGAAACAAGCCTTAGTATCGTGGCTAGAAATCTTGATATGTCTAAGACCTCTGTTCAACGAATTCTAAAAGATGAAAAAATGCACCCCTTTCATTACACTCGAGTACAATGCTTGACACCAGAGGACTATCCTTTACGAGTCGAATTTTGCACATGGCTGTTGCAGAAACATCAAGAAAATGAAAACTTTGTAAAAAGCATTCTTTTTACGGATGAGTCTGGGTTTCAAAGAGATGTTTTTTTTTAATTCAAGGAATTCAGTTATTGTATTTTTATTTTATTAATTTGTATTAAGAATTTATAGCCAGTAAATCAATTAAAAGATCTGAGTTTCTAATAAAAAAAAACACTACATTCAGCGCGCTGAATGGAGTTGCAGCGGCAGTTTGTTGCTGCCGTCTAAGACGGGTATCATAAAACCACCGCCGGATGGAGTGACCCTATAAAAATAGAATATTTGATAGCCTCTGTCGGTTTTGTCAAAATATAATAACCTAAAAAGATTCTAAAGTTGAAAGTCTTAAACAATGCACGAGTCAACCATTAAAATGCAACCATAGTTACTAATAAGTAGGGAAAAACTAATTTTTAGGTAATTTAACATCAGCAACAGGATTGGTCATATTAAATAGCTTCCTTTTTAACTAGTATTCAAGATGGATTTTTTTTTAATTTTTTTCATATTTTCCAGAGGGTTTTTAATATACCCTCAAATTTCGGTACGCGAGTTCTGGAACAGGCTGTATATAGGAGATCTGCCTCAAACCAATCTTGAGACTGATAATAATGGTCACTCAATATAAAAAATATATATAGATTTAATTGTTATTAATTTGTTATTAATAAGTGTCCTTAAATTATTTAATTTTCATCTTATTTGAGCCAGCCTACTGCTCTAAGCCTGCCGGAACTACACCCTTACCTCATGAATATTCTCCAACGTAAAGTATAAATGATTAATTAACATTATACCGGACATACATTAATATTTAACATAGGACCGTTTATTTGTGTATCACAAGTTTAATTGTTACTGAGTATAAACAAGAATTTACAAATTTATGTTTATACAAAGAACCTATATCAAAATGTTATTCATTATCTTCTGTTTTACCTATGTACACTGTTGATAACTACTGTAGTTTATAAATTATGTTTTCTAAACAGAGTTTGTATTGATTTTTACATACACTAATAAAATGGATAAAACTAGTCAAAATTTTCGATTTATTTTTCAAAATTCTACATGTCATGTAACCAAATTTTTTTTTTAGTTTTAATATTAAACAACAAGAAATATATTTGTTTCAGCTCAGAAGAAAAAGAAAACGAAGAAAAAGAAAAAGAAAAAAAAAAAAGAAGAAGAGGAGAAGAACAAGAAGGAGAAGAAGAAGACGAAAAAGAAAATAAAAGTAAAAGGAAGGTCATATCAAATTGTGTCCTAATTTATATCATTTTGAATACTGTTCATCAAAAATTTAAAATTGTTACTAACTGCTCTAACAATTTGGTTTAATTTATAGTCGGATCTTTAATTAATGACCCTACAATATTACTCTGAAGTGCTTTTAAAATACACTCTACCTATTTGCCTAATGAGAAATTAGGTTCAAATTTAACAGAGCTATTTTTAACCTTAGGTTAGTCGCACGGTTGATATTTGCTATCCACCCGTACCCGTTTGGCGGTTGTTTATTTCTAATACTGGTTTCTAAAAAAACTGTTATAAAAATATAGTCAAAAACATGCTTGAAAAATTTTAGAAAATGGTCTGTAATAAGATTATTAAGTTACATTTTTTGACTACTTTCCCGAGAATCTTAATGCTGTGAGGAGCAAGGGAAGAGATTCCATCAAAACATAAATGTCATGGAGTGTAGATGCCAAGGAAAGTGGAATATTACTATAATAGCTGACTTTTGCTGGATGCTGAAGGATAAACCTATTAGGATTTATAAGAGAAAAAGATTAAATAGAGCCTTTAATGAAAAAAGAAAAAAAGTACCACAAGGCTCTCCTAGATTCATATCATTTATTTATATGTTATTTTTGTCTATTACTGCCCTTTTATTTATTATAATTTAAGATTAACATAATATCTGTGGCTTGGTTCTAAAAGGGCCAATGACACTTTGTCTATAGCAGCTTTTTCAAAATATTACATCAGAGATGACGTGAAAAAGCTTGCACTAACAAAGTGACATTGGCCCTTTTAGAACCAAGCCACAGATATGTTTTCAATTTTTTTAAAGTCTTCTAAAATTAAACCTTGTATAACGAAAATTTCTGATGTGAAAAAAACTGACTACATTTTTAAAATCAGTCCAAACCAAATTACATATAAAAATATCATTTTAATGCAAAGGGGGAAAAAAGTTTAAATTTGTAGGCCTGTGTTATTTAAGGACACTAGATAAACTTCGTCATGACGATGCTAATTAAAAAAAAAACAACTTTAAAACAGCATGATTTGATCAATATATTTTATGATAACCAGGAATGTCCATGAAAAAACTTTTTATGGCAATGCAGATGTTTGTTGTCATTTCATGCCATGTCTCGCTTTGCTAATTTGAGATCTGATGTCCCAGGGACATTGTTATAATTGCGTAGGTCGACCTGTGTCATCCATATCTTTCCTATCTTGTAAAGGTAAAATTAAAATTGAACTAGACGAAAATTGTTCCCCATGGGGCGGCCCCAATGGGACCCTACTCGACTTTTTGTATCATGAAAAATAATTACGCGACTTGTACAGGGTTAATTTATTGCTTTATTTATTCTTGATGAACAATAGACTTACATAAGCCAAGTTATTTTATGTTTGTAGCTATTAAAAAGGTAAAAACAAAAACTCAAAGCCTGTGTGTACCGACTGAATGTGTACCAAATTGAGGGTAGAAAATATGAAAACCTAAATAATGAAAAACCCTTTTATCATTCCTGAGGAAAACTTCCCTCTCGGATCGCCGCGTAAATAAAAGTCGGTAAAATAAACTAAACATCTGGCTGTCCGATGGATATTCCCAGTTAAAATAATAGAAAGACCGCTCCCCTCGCTCCTCACCGGCCCCGTGCTGTGAAGGTGACGGCACGCTAACATTGCAAAGAATGCTATAAATTCGCCAACCTCCGACTAGCTGACAAACGGGTACCGTCCCCGTTATTTCCCTTATCAATTCGATGGGACATCCAGTAGGCTGGACAACAAAAAGAATCAGTTCAATATTTCACTGACTAGTTTTTTTTTTTTACTTCATCCTTTGTGACTATTATTCGGGACCCAAGCACGTTCACAGCAAGTAGTGACTCGGTCTATCCTTTACGTACAAAAAAGTCTAATACCACAAGAAAGTTGGGTCGTTTTTGTTTCTTTTTTATCGACTGCGTCTATTATTTTGTTTTATTGCTACATTCTGTAACGAATCCAACCAATTATAGTTATATATACAAACAAAGGGGCATATCTCAAATATTTTTATTTTTTTGAAAAACTGGGAAACTTAACTGAAATTTTATAATAACAATTTAAAAATGTTTTTCCTGTAAAATACAGATTTTTGAGATACGCCCCTTTGTATGCAAGGCGAAAATATGATTATAATCTAAAAAGAGATTACACCCTTAGGTGAAGCTACAAGAGAGATAGAAAGTGAGACAGCGCGAGCGAATGGCAACAAAGGACCCACCTTCACATACATCGTAGAAACAGTGTTACCAGATTTAGCATTATTAATGCTTTTTTAAAATATTTATGGTATAAAAATATGCCACCATCACATCATATGATGGTTTACCCTGTTTTAGTATCTGACAAAGAGAGGTATATTTCTTTTGTACAAATAAAAATTTTGAAAAGCATTAAAAATGTTATATCTGGCAACACTGATTCTAGGATAAACAAGTTTACATTTTGCTCGAATAAGTCAGGTAGGATTGTAACAGTTTTTTTAAGAATTAGTTTTGTTATTCACAACATTTTTTTAAGGGCCTTAACGACATAAGCTAATACCAATGGCTTGAAGGAATTTTCGTAAGTATTGTAAGTTGATTTTATATAAAAAGTTACATAAAAAATTAACAATAATAATAGAAATTTACTAAAAAAATATATAATTTATTATAGTTTAAAATTAATTAATTTCAAATTGCGGCCCTGTTGCTGTTTTTTAAACTCAGTATTCTAAAAAACTGTGGCTAATACACAGGTGCACTAGCCTTCAACGATTCGTTATAGCCCATAATCTTTCTCTTTCTTGTCTGCTCTGCTCTTTCTTACATCCCCTCTTCGCATAAGTTTTGAAAAGTGACCTAGACTTCTTAAATTCTCTGTATAATGGAACGTACTACATTTAAAATTGTACCTCAAATCATTTCATTGTTTGTTTGAAACATTTAATTTTTACATTTTGGGGAATTTTAATGCTTATCGGAAACGGCGCTCATTTTTGGCTTGGCAACAGCGAAAAAAGCACATTGCTTTTAAAATTAGAAAGTTTTGTTTATCAGTCTCAGTACTTGGTGTAGAATTAATTTGATAAGGACCCATAAAAGCTATAAATTATAGTTTAACGAAAGATTCGAACCACGTTAGGCTGTTAGTGGCGTTTGTCGGCTTAGGCTGAGTTGGTGACTTTGATCCTTTTCATTTGACTACTATTATTTGTTTATCGCAGTCTTAGTACAGTTGATATTTGCATTCTCGCTGCATGTTTGTGGCGTTCTTTTTTAGTACTCTGCACAGAGCACACAGCTTGGTTATGGGTTAAGGCAGTACAAGAAGACGTGGAGAAGCGGTGGTATTTTTTTTAACTTGAGAGAACTGAGAGAATCCAACCCGTAATTTTTGGTTTTGGGGAAATATGGCCTTTTGGGATAATCTTTTTTTTTTCAAAATACATCAATGTCAGTTATATTTAATTTAGATTAACTTAAACTATAAATTTAATTACTAAACATTTATTTTCAGACATATCAAAGTAGTAATACGAGAAGTACCAGCTCTAATTGATTTGGGTTGAATTCTCACCAATTATATCAATAATTCCAATTATGTATCTAATTTCTTGTTTTCCAAGCTGGTGACCCTTCAAACTATTATTATAGTCATACAATTAATATAAACAGGGGAGAATGTAGGAAACTGACTAAAGTTTTACTTGAGTAATTATTACCTCAGTTTATTAAATTAGATATTTAAATATATATTCTTAAAACTGGTAAAATCATATGAGAATTTTTAAGTTATCTGGAATTGTAAGAACCGTTGAACCCCCTACTCTTGATAATAAATCGTCGATTTATTAATTGAAGTTAGGGTTATTTTAAAATCAAGATTTATCTAGTCGCCAATAAATTAAGGAGTGCAGGATATTTTTTTGTCCAATCTATTGTCCAACCCCAGATTTTTCCCAGTTTTCTGTCGCTCTTATTCCTCGAAAAGAATTGCATTTGGTCATGCCAAAGCGAGAGGAAATCCAATTTAATTCCATTTAATATTTTCCTAATTCGTCCATTCTCCATCGAATGTCCCGCCATCTTATTAAATATTTTGCCTTTCGTAAATTTCTGAGGATTCTTTATATTTTCATATCGAATCGGAGACAATATGAGATTCGTTTAGTCGCAAAACCCAACAAATCTTTATACATATACATGTGGTCCAGGTACCAAACACGGTGTCAGAGTTTTTTCCGACCGCCGGCTTTAGGTTCGTCCGAAACTTCATCAGTACTGAACACACAAACTACTTTGTTTGGTCTATGTCGGAAACAGGCTTAGTGCCTATGGCTTATTTGACTTAATATGAATTAGTTTGAATGGATATTAGGGAGGAGTGAGACTAGCAAACTTATGCTGAACTTGCACTATGAATTGCTGGGCACCATTAATGGTTGAGAAAAATTTTAATCTTTTTGTGGGTGGAAATTTCGTGATCCTAATCGTAATCATCCGAAATATTGCCGGCCGCAATGTTTTGTACCATTATGAGGCTTACCCATTGAAAAACTGACCTGAGCAAGCAATGCTTGACTTTAAAAATCATATGACCGCCTTTCGCAAGTGACCCATTTTGTAGGGCTAAACTTTACTAATAGTAATGTAATATTACATGTAATATTAGTAATAACACGTCTAGATCATCATCTTTGTCCTAAGACTGGCTTGGGGTAGCTATTCACCCCATCCTATTCCTTCTTTTATTTCCCTTAAAATTCTACAAACTCTTTTTTTTCTTTTGGGTTGGCAAGACTGGATAAAATTATATCGCTTGGCGTTTTTTGTGCAAATGTCAATACCGCTTTTAAGTTTAGTTTTATACGGAATTTTGTTTAAGTTAATTTTTACCGTGTTAAAATTGTGATTTGGTTACTTGCAGTGCAAACGAGAAAAGCCGACTATAAAAGATCAAAATATCGTTTGTTCTTTGAATTCCAAATTGTAAATCCAACCCAAAACAAAAATCGCTAAATCGGTTATCAATTTAAATGTAAGTTTTTTTTTTAATTTTAGAGCAAAATAGAAACAATAGTATACTCGTTTTATAATACGTTTTTTTTTTCTATTTTGCTCATAATCACACGCATATTGCGTGTTCTTATAGACCCATAAGAGGTTGGCAATAGACCTGGCCTATCGCTTGACGTTTTCCGTGCAAATGTTAATGTCGCTTTAAAGTTGAATTTTCTACAAAATTTTGTGTTTAGGTTATTTTTACCATGTTAAAATTGTGGCTTGGTTAATTGCAGTAAAAAAGAGACGATATGACTATAAAATATATCAAAATATCATTTGTTCTTAGAATTTTAAACATGGCGTAAACTGTAATGTCAATCCAAAACAAAAATCCCTAAATCAGTCATCAATTTATATATAAGTTTTTTTTTAATTTTAGAGCAAAATAGAAAATTGTATAAAGCACTCGTTTCATAACACGTTTTTAGCGCACTAGTACTTTAGAAAACTCGCCGCAAGCGACTGGTTTTCTAAACTTGTACTCGTGTGCTAAAAACGTATGTTATGAATACTTTAATATACTATTAGCGCACTAGTACTTAGTATGCACATAACTAACCATTTGGCCCCTTCTCCTAACTAGCTCTTCCCATAAAATATGTTTTTTCCCAATATATAACATTCAAAACATTTGGTTTTGTAAACTAAATCATTTGCTCTTATTATATTGATTTTAAATTTTAATTGAATTTGTACGTTTTTGAAATTACAAGGCATAAACTTTAATCTTATACCGTACTAATATTATTAAGCTTAATTATTTTCAAAATGCTTGAAATATTTTCCGTAGATTTTACAGCAGTTATTATTGTTTTTTGCTGGCTTATAATTTTAATTGTCCACTTAAATATTTAATATCGTTAAACGTGATTTATTAATTTAACCTCAAAACTCATTACGAAGAAAAATATTATTTGTTTTGAACACCAGCAATTTTTAAAAATAAAACATACCTAAATATATTTATTAATAACTACTATACATATAACTAAGGTGCTTCTTAAAATGCGAAAATTTGAAATATTAACGGGCTACCCCCTAATTTTATTTCCCTTATAAAAAAATTCTTCAGACCAAATTTTGCCAATATCGAACAATTCCTAACTGCTAACAACAAAAAATGCATTTTCTTGTATATTTTTTCAAAAGTGATTGGAAATATATATTATAAATGAATAAATTTGGGTTTAAAATATTCCAGGTTGGTAGCTTAATAAAAGTCATGGTCATAGGTGGCATAGGGGAACACGTGGCCACCCCTTAGGCGTCAAAATATCAATTTTTTGAAAAAAATTTAAAAAATTCCACTTCAATGCTAGATTTCGCTTATAAATCTTACGTTGGCCTCCTTCAAATATGTTTTTATGGGCCACGTAACGCCCCATGCCACCTGTGACCATGAATTTTATTACATAACTAAGCTAGATTGTTTTAAGCCCAAATTCATACATTTATAATATGTATTTCCAATAATTTTTGAAAACATATATGCATTTTACAAGAAAATGCTTTTTTCTCTGGTAGAAACCTCTAGGAAATGTTAGATTTTGGCAAAATTTGGTCTGGAGCATTTTTCTAAAGGGGAAAATAAAATTAGGGGGTATCCAGTTAACATTTAAAATTTTCGAATTTTAACACTATGTCCGCCACGCCAAAATAAAATGAAGTTTTCCACGCCACATGTTTTTTACTTTAAACTGAAAAATGTTTGCTACGACTTTTTACATTTATTAATAATTTATTTTAAAAGCTAAAGCTGACATTATTCTCGTATTAAATTAGGGAACGTTGAATGCTATCCTATAAGAAAAATACGTAAAACTTGTGACTCCAGTATACACTTAAAAATTTACGCATATTTGCTTGTATAATGACGTATACACGTGGCGATTTGGTCCCTGCCAGTGTGTATACGGAGAGATACACATGGCAGCCAAAGTGTTAAGAAGCCGCCTAATATACACACAGAGAAAAAATATTCTAATACCAAGTAATTGTGATACTGGTGTTAAATACTTTTAGCAATTATAGAAAACCTTAATATAAACATATTTTAATAACTAATTTTAAAAATACATATGATTTTTTTCAAGGTTAATTAGATTGGCAAAGAAAAAAATAAATATTCTGTCCCAGAGGTACGACATATACATTTTGCCCCATCTTCTACTGCTGACCAGCATTCTTTCTAATTTTAAGATTCTTTTTGTTACAATTTTGAAGAAAAAAATATTTGGTTTTTATTATTTCACAAATTCAGATTTATATACAATGCCGTGCATTAATTTCCAGACACCTAAAAAATTAACATTTTTTAAATTCAAATATTTCGAAAACTAATTAATGGATTTGACTGATTCTTTTTTTGTTTTGAAGTGTAAACATTCTCTACTTTTGTTTGTTTTAAGAATGATTAATTTTTTTTTCGTATTAACAGCAACAAATAATATGCAACTATGTTTCTTAACCCATCTTCTAGGACTTGCATGGTACGCCACTGCAACTGTTTATAAAATTATTAAAGTCTTTCTTATTGCCGCAGTTTTAATGAATATTTTCTTTTTTATTTTTTTACTTTTTTACTTCTGGTTTAGGAGATATCAGGATTTTCCTGAAAGTTGTAATTTTTTCAGTCAACTCAAAAAGTACTAAATCAGCAGAGTTTTTTATTTGAAGCTCATGTCTTTTACTTCTTCTTCTACGCTCATGTCTTTTACTTCTTCTTTTACAGTTTCTTCATCCCGGGGCAACTTTTTATTGCCGTCTGACGGAGGCTTAGCGGTGATTTCGCAGGACGGAGTGACCCTATTTTTTCTTCTACTCAAGTTTTTCAAACCCAATTTATGTTTTTGATAAACTTGATTAGAAAAAAAACGTAACTCGGTTAAGCTTCAAATTTAAAGAACAGCATCAATCAAATTCATGTAGTACTTTTTAAGTTAACTGAAAAAATGAAAACTTTCAGGAAAATCCTGATATCTCCTAAACCAGAAGTAAAAATGTAAAAAAATAAAAAAGAAAATATTTTTTAAAACTGCGGCAATAAGAAAGACTTTAATAATTTGATAAACAGTTGCAGTGGCGTACTATGCAAGTCCTAGAAGATGGGGTAAAAAACATAGTTGTACATTATTTGTTGTTGTTAATACAAAAAAATTAATCATTCTTAAAACAAACAAAAGTAGAGAATGTTTAAGCTTCAAATCAAAAAAAGAATCAGTCAAATCCATTAATTAGTTTTCGAAATATTTGAATTTAAAAAATGTCAAATTTTTAGGTGTCCGGAATTTAATGCGCGGCAGTGTATGTTTTAGTTTTTGTTTAGTTTATTCAATTTTTGATACTAGAACACATTTAAGTAGTAAATTGTTATTATTTATTTAGGATCCTTGGAATAAGCCTTTGAAATATTATTGGCTTCTGGGTAGGCAATTTAATACAGGCCTATTCCCCTGTTACAAAAGTAATTTGGTAAACATATTCTTAGAACTAGAACAATAGACAGAGTTATATTAATTAAACGATAATATTTTGAGTAGACGTGTACGTTTCTATGTAGGTACAAATTTATATGAATAACTGTCGGAAACTTCAAAGTTTAAGTTTCCCAGTAATAATTTTCGTTAGGTAAACAAAGCGGTATACCGTGTGTCCAGCCAATTTAAAATTACTATAAATAAAAAAATCCTTGAACAACAACTATTCGCCATACAGTATAGGTGATAGTTTTTTTTTAATTTAGGTAAATGCTAGAGTTCTAACTTAAATAAACAGAAGTTAAATTCTATTCTACACTGATAGAATAATAGCGTTATAAATACAACAACATAGTGTTATATATGCACCAACCACAAATTGTAATATAGTATAGTACTAACTATGATATAAGATTTGTTGTTGTATTTATTACAATTTTATGTTGTTTACCTCTTAATTCTACAACTGGTTGTTGTATCGTATAATATATGCATTTTATAACATATTACAAAATATGGTTGGCGCCTATATTACAACAACATTTCTATCAGTGTATTAGTACTATCTAGATGGCTTTGATATTTATGGTGAGAATTTAGTACAGATACATCTGTGGCTTGATTCTAAAAGGGCCAATGTCACTTTTTCAATAGCAGCGTTTTCAAAATATTACATCAGAGTTGACGTGAAAACGTTGCTATTGACAAAGCGACATTGGCCCTTTTAGAACCAAGCCATAGATATGTACTTTAGGTTTTTAAATAATATAGTATTATTTAAATTTCTTTGTGCACCTTATGTTTGAAGAGTGTTTATTTTATGAAGTATAAGTGATTCTAATTTCAATTCGATAGCATGCGCCGTTTTAAAGTTAGAGGGGATTTTGGATCACATATACAATTTTTTACAATTTTGGCGAAGGCGCAGTTTAAAATATATGTTAATTTTATTATTAAATAAATAAAGAAAAGAGTTTTTTTATGTAAAACGTTACCATAACCAATGAATTAGAGGAAGGAATATAGCTTCAATTCTGAGCGAGTGACTAGCATAGTTGGCACCCATATTAAATCATATTTATTGAGTGTTTAAACTGCCAGATTAGAGTTGAATATATTACCAACTATAAAAAGTTCCTGAAAATTTATAATTTTAATGATTTTACTATTTAAAAATAGCGCTAAAAATAACGCATGTGAACGATAATGGCAGCCATCAGGGTGAAACCAAAAATTAGTATGCGCAGAAGGCCAATACGCTATCCCTTCCTTTAAATCATTGACCATAATTATGGTTAATTTTGACTGTAGAATAAGGGCGCCGGACTTTACAGCGAAAAAACAATCGCGAAGACAATTACCACGCAGTCCATTACCGCAATCGCCATTACCGCGAATAGCCAAGCATTATTTTTATTTTATGTAAGGGTATTTCCCTGGGATTGATGGCAGTTTGGTTTGGTTAGTTATGGTTTCGATTTTTATTGATAAAGTGGAACGTTTACACAATATACCCATATATCTGTGTTTGTGTTTTTTTTTTAATTTATATCGACTGATTTGTATAATGGCTGATTAATAATCAGTTTAGTACGAATCGTCATGTCGATCGAAAAAATGAAAAGTGGCAAAGACAAGGCAAAGACCTCGCTGTATATAAACATTTCATATACAGGAAAGAAAAGACTGTTAAAAATAAAGAAAATTGTAAAAATTGTTGCAAGGGGCGTTTGCATACTTCGGACGGAAATGTTTTAAAGGAAACTAGTAATTCCCACAACCCTGACCCAGCAGCTAAATCAGTTAGAACTGTTTGATTGTTTTCTGCAAAATATTTATTTCTTTTTTATTTAATCTTTATTTTCTTCAAAAAAAGAATTTTAAATAATTTTGCGCGGTAATGGTTTTCGTGGTAAAGTCCATGCGCGGTATTGACTCCTTCGCTGTTATTTTTTCTAGGTAATGGCTTTTGCGGTAAAGTCTATGTGCGGTAAAGTCCATGCGCGGTAACGACGGCGCGGTAACGATGGCGCGGTAACGATTTCACGGTAATGGACTGCGCTGTAAAGACCCCTACCCGGAGAATAGTAGTAAAGTCAAGAAGTCATTTATTTAATATAACTATCGTAATAAAAAGATTTAAGTAAAGCCTTGAAAAAAAAATGGACAAGTCTCACTTCTAGTACAAGAGAGAAATGACATTACTAATAACATTTCGACCAGCTAATTTTATTAAAATCGGAGCATATTTAACCGAATGCGAGAGCTGTAAGGTCTTAGCTTGGACACACAGTAGTGTAAATGGAAATTAAATCAAAACTTACCTGGTGGCAGATACTGGCGACCTTGGATTCTGGTAGGATGATCCCAAGGGAGTTCCACTGAGAACGTACTCTGAAACCAAACATAGAAATTAATTTCGTAATAACTGCTGGAAGGAGTTAGGTATATTGCGTTAATTTAACAATATCCTTGGGCAAGTATTAGCTCAGTCAGATAACGAGAAATTCCTATGTTGAAATTGCAATAAATGCTGATATTTTAAAGGGTAGTAGTGGATGGTAACAGAACACTCCTGTTAGTTTTTCACTGGCTAAATATGTATCTTACAATAAAAATATATTGATCATTCATCTCACACTGTCCCGGAGGTAAATCTATGCGTGACATCCCTTAAACCTCACCCGGTAGTTAACGTGTTAAAATAATATCCAAAAATTTTACAATTTGGGAACGTTCAAGTATTACGTAACGCTCCTAGGGAAGGTGGGGGCATTTTGGAGTGTTACGCCCATGTTAATGGTATAGGAAAATAGCGTTACAGGGGGGGGGGTCCAGAATGATCAAAATTTGTGTTACGTAATAGAGGAAAGTCGCCTAATTTCGGATACCATTTACAATGTATTCAATATTTAATACTCGGTATTACTTTTTGATATTTTTTTTATATAACCAGATACAACTTATTATAGCGAACCATGATTTATTATAAAAGCAATTTTATTAGTTTATTTTTTCCAAAAAAACACGGTTAAAAAAAATCAGCGCATTTTTGTGCATTTGAAAAAGGGCTCCTAATTTCGGACATATCCAAAAAAATTTTTTCAAGAGTAGATCTGGATCCCATTGCTTATGTTTCTTGTTATTCCTTCACATTTAAGACGTAATTTAATCATTAAGCGATTTTCTACGAAATACTATAGGAACTATAATTTTAGATTCCCAATTTCGAATATCTTAGTATCTTAGGTAATTTTCGTTTTTTCAAAATTGTTTATCTTAGTTTGTTGTATCATTATAAAAAAAATAATTAATGGTTGGTTATTCTGAATAATAATTACCTTGCGGATATCCGAAATTGGGAATCAAATGCACAAAAATGGTCGGATAAATTAGGCAACTTTCTGCTTTTTAGATTAGAAATTTGTAGAATGTTTACGTTTTCAAATTGCTTAATTATGAATAGTGGATCAACTTAACTAACATCATAACTTACCCAAGACAGAATCACGAACTTTTATAACGATTATTTATAAAATAAACAAGCATAATAATGCAACTGAGCACAAAACTGCCATTTGCAATATAAACGATTTGTGCTGCCATTTAAAGGGGAGAAGCTCTACCGTTATCATATTACAGGACGGATTTAGTTTGACTTTTGGCTTCACATAAAAGTAGGTTTCTGTTTACCTTTGCAGACAGTATCTTAAATACACTACTATCCAAAATTTGGAAACCATCCGAAATTAGGCGCATTTCCTCTACTTGAAACTGCAATAAATGCTGATATTTTAATGGGTAGTAGTGGATGGTAACAGAACACTCCTGCTAGTTTTTCACCGAGTGAGTTTTCTCGCTAAATATATTGATCATTGATCACGCGTTGTCCCGGAGGTAAATCTATGCGACACCCCTTAAACCTCAACCGGTCGTTAACGTGTTAAAATAATATCCAAAAATTTTACAATTTGGGAACGTTCAAGTATTACGTAACGCTCCTAGGAAAGGTGGGGGTCATTTTGGAGTGTTACGTCCATGTTAATGGTATAGGAAAATAGCGTTACGGGGGGGAGGGGGGTCCAGAATGATCAAAATTTGTGTTACGTAATACTTAAAACTGCAAAAAATGCTGATATTTTAAAGGGTAGTAGTGGATGGTAACAGAACACTCCTGTTGGTTTTTCACCGAGTGAGTTGTCTCGATAAATATGTATCTTACGATAAAAATATATGTTATATTTTTTTCTTGTTTTATTAGAACAGAAAATAATTAAGAATAAAGTATTTTTTTTTTTTTTTGCCAACGTTTCGGTCTTTACTGTATTGTAAAAAAGGTACCTTTTTTTTTCTTTGACATCTTTCAATTTCAAATTATTTTTTCCTTCAATGTCATCAATTTATATTTTTTACTCAATATTTTTTATATAACTTTACAATATTTATTTAACAAGCCCTGAAGATGGCCTTACAATAAAGACCGAAACGTTGGCAAAAAAAAAAAAATACTTTATTCTTAATTATTTTCTGTTCTAATAAAACAAAAAAAAAATATAACATACATTTATAGAACAAGAACAACAAGAAATTAGATAAAAATATATTGATCATTCATCTCACGCTGTCCCGGAGGTAAATCTATGCGTGACACCCCTTAAACCTCACCTGGTCATTAACGTGTTAAAAAAGTATCCAAAAATTTTACAATTTGGGAACGTTCTTGTATTAGGTAACGCTACTGGGGGGGTGGGGGTCATTTTGGAGTGTTACGGTCATGTTAATGGTATAGGAAAATAGCGTTACAGGGGGGGGGGGTGTCCAGAATGATCAAAATTTGCGTTACGTAATACTTGAAACTGCAATAAATGCTGATATTTTAAAGGATAGTAGTGGATGGTAACAGAACACTCCTGCTAGTTTTTCACCGAGTGAGTTTTCTCGCTAAATGTATCTTACAATAAAAATATATTGATCAGTCATCTCACGCTGTCCCGGAGGTAAATCTATGCGTGACACCCCTTAAACCTCACCCGGTCGTTAACGTGTTAAAATAATATCCAAAAATCTTACAATTTGGGAACGTTCCAGTAACGCTCCTAGGGAAGGTGGGGGTCATTTTGGAGTGTTACGCCCATGTTAATGGTATAGGAAAATAGCGTTATAGGGGGGGAGGGTCGAGAATGATCAAAATTTGCTTTACGTAACACTTGAAACTGCAATAAATGCTGATATTTTAAAGGGTAGTAGTGGATGGTAATAGAACACTCCTGTTGGTTTTTCACCGAGTAAGTTGTCTCGCTAAATATGTATCTTACGATAAAAATATATTGATCATTCATCTCACGCTGTCCCGGAGGTAAATCTATGCGTGACACCCCTTAAACCTCACCCGGTAGTTAACGTGTTAAAATAATATCCAAAAAATTTACAATTTGGGAACGTTCAAGTATTACGTAACGCTCCTAGGGAAGGTGGAGGCATTTTGGAGTGCTACGCCCATGTTAATGGTAAAGGAAAATAGCGTTACAGGGGGGAGGTGTCCAGAATGATCAAAATTCGCGTTTCGTAATACTTGAACGTTCTCTATCTTTTAAAATTCAAGAATTTTGCAGAAATAACAATGTCACTGTATTGTGTATTAACATAATCCTTCAAGTTAAAGACTTTAACGTTGTTAAGTGTAAATCGTAAAACATTATCTATATCCGTTGGTCACAGTTTCAGTAATCAGATAATAAAAAATTTAATAACGTTACATTAATGCAGTACTAACAAGCATTAAACAATAAACGTTGATCGAAATAATAACTTTCCTGATAAGAAAATCTCGAGTCACGACATTGTTGACAAGACCACAAGTTTTTTAATTTTTATTTCGATAATTATCGAAATATTATGATATTTAGGTTAAGTAAAAAAGTTGAGATTTAATTATTTTATTTCTGGTCGTTTAATTTTAAATAGAATAGAATAAAATGAAAATATTTTTAACTGGAGGGTCATCAATCATTTAAATACTTCTGCTAAATACTTTTTAAGACTATTATAATAACAATCTAAAGATTTTAGTTTTAATTTAACATATAAAAATATAAAGTGGTAAAATAGTATTTTTCTTCAAGCGTACTAAAATGTTCATATTTTATAACTGAACACACTAGTTAGAAGTGATCTATTTTTTTTACAGTAAAAAATTGAGTTCATTGTTGTACGCCGTAAAAAAAAGTTAGTTAGCAAAACTACAACTGGCGGCAGCACTCTTTGACTTTGATGACAGCCATACTTTAAACTTGTTTGTTTATTATGTAAACAGGTGGTTGACTCGAAATTCTGTGCAAAAACCTTGTGTGAAATTGATTAAAAATGATTGAAGAAGAATATATGGTTTATAGACCTACAAATCTCTCCGAAATTGCAAATGCTACATTAGACAAGTTACTATCGAAATCGCGAAAAGTGTACCATTTAGCCTATGAAAAAAATTTAAAATGAGTTAAGGAAGGTTTTTTATTTCGAAAGGGTTTTATTGGCCTATTTTACTGAATAAATTAAATTCAAAAATTAATATTTAAAAAAATATATAGGATGCTTGAAGAAAAAATAATATGTTTACTCAGAGGAAAAGTGCTTTTTTTACTCGTCTGTAGTTTCCGAACTCCGCTTTGCGTCGTCCGTAAATTCTACAGACTAGTAAAAAAAAGCTTCACTTTTCCTCTTAGTAAAACAATATACTATTTTTATTGGATTGATTCTAAAAGCAACACTTTTTGTTCATGTTTTGTGGGCGAAAAGTTGGACTTTGTTGCTCTAGTGCCTAAAAGTGTTTTTGGCCCGCTAACTTAAACTTGTTATTTTTAAGCTTTTTTAAATAATATGATTTACCTTTACTCTACTGCTCTGACAAAGTAAAGGGCAGTAAGTGACATTGGTCAATAGCAGCGTTTTCATAATATTACATCAGGGTTGACGTGAAAATGCGCCTATGCGATAATGTCACTTTCTGCCCTTTACTTTAACAGGGCAGTGTAATATTAATAAAGAAATATGACCTTTTATTCACTTTTGGTCCTGATCTATATGTTCCTTTCGACCAGATACAAGTATTATAATCATTTTATATAAATACAAATTTCTTCTTTATCATAAACTCAAAATTTTATTTCATTTCATTCATTCGCTAAAATAAATCACAAACAAAAAAATCACAAACAAAAAATTCAACTGTAAAATCAATTTTAATTAACCCCGAAAATATAAAAATACGTTGGTCTCGTCCCTGGAACTTTAATTTTTTTTTTGGTTGGCTATGCACAGCCAACCAAAAAAAAATTTTATGTGCTAGACCAACTTATTTTTATATTTTCGGGGTCGCTGAAATCGAATCTGAGATCAGAATTTTTCCATCAGGTCACATTTTTTTTTCTAATATAAATGTGCAGTAAATATTTTCCTCATACATAGTAGTATTTTTCACAACATAACATACATAAATGTGGAGCAAACATACAAAAACCGATAAATCCATGCCATCCAATTTTGAGATATTAGTAGAAAACTTGTAGAGCGTAATCCCAAAAAAATTAAAAAAAAAACCTAAAACTGGTGAAAACTGTTCATGGGTTTATAATTATCGGCTTTTGCTATATCAAGAAAGTGCTACAGAACTAGTATGTTTTTGCATGTTTGCTCCACAAATAATAAAGAATTATTTTGTGTTTATTTTTACCGTAAAAATGTAAAAAAATCTAGATTTTTAAGTATATATCTATTTTAAGGTTCCTTGTGGTTAAATTTCGGTCCTTTTCTGCAGTATTTTGTAGTCTGTTATCCACCAGTATAATCTTAGAATAACTGAGTAACCATATTTGAACCACACTTTATCGTATCCAGGTGAATCATCTTTTCATTGCGTTTTCTTTGATAAAAAATCCCAATTCCTTAAAAAACCCTTAAGTTAAAGTTTTGCAGAAATGACCCTTCTGTATTTACCAATTCAATCAGAATTAATTTGGCGATGAGGTTGTGCAAGTTTACCCACTAATGGGTATAGTATTTCAAAACGGATATTCACGCGGTTATCGATTTCATGGGTTCATAGACGGTTGTCTTCAGCTTACCGCGTGCGCGCTGAGATTCGCTTCCCGATAAACATTCATTACCTGACATCCCCCGCACTATGGTCCACTGGACCAGGAAAGCTGTTTCAACCCACACTGATAGAACACTATCGTAATCAATAGCGAACTTAGGTTATAGAATACAACAATAAATAGTTGTCTATGCGCCAACCACTATATATTGCCTAGAATACAACAACAAACAAACGTCCAAACTTCACAGTATTTATATGGTTTGATTGTATATAATTATTATAATATTTTAGAAAAATCGTAACAATTGTATTCTATACCTAAACGTTAGCACACCAAATTTTTGTATTGATATTTTCAGATTTTTCTATCATGATAGATTTTTCTATCATAGTAGATTGCACTGCAGTGCACACGGTTCACCTGGGCGATTTTAAATAAAAATTTCGTAGACCCCTACATTTTTTGGACTAAAACATACCTGATGACATAAGAAATCAATTTTCATTTGAAAGAAAATCGTAAAAGATACACTTTTTTAGAAAGATTAAAAAACGTTTTTTTGAGTAATATGGTGTGTCAAAAAATCCCGATTTTCGAAATCGCTCCAAACGCTCTCTGGCTTAAAAGTTGCCCCTTAGAAAATAGTGGCCACTAAGAAATGAGCCAAATCGATTAATGTTTAGAGGTAGCTCAAAGCACTCAAACTTAAAAAAAAAATCCTTACTTGTTTTTCGGATAAAAACTGATACCGATAAAAATTGAGGAAATGTTGGAGGATTTCTTTGGTAATACTTAGAAACAATACTAAATGTAAGAACTAAAAAAAATATATCTCCCCTCCACTTAAGTTAGAACATGAAAAAATCGGCAATTATTTGAAAATTACGCGAAAATTTTATTTTTGAAAGTTTTTAAAAGTGCATAAAAAATAGTTTTAAATAAAAAATCTGCAAAATTATATATTAGTATATAAGCATATATACATGTTAACCTACATGACTATACAGAAGACATAATTCTTTTCCGCAAGTTGAGTAAAAAAAAAATAATTTCGATTCGAAACCGGGTGAATTTTCTGTTTTTTGCCTAAAACTTTTTTCGGTGTACTTTTTTTATTTTTTTCTGGTTGGAATATACTTTTTTATGTAAAAATACACAAAAAAGTTTATGTGGTTTAACATCGCAGTTTTAACCGTTTTAAAGATAAATGCAGTTAAAGGTAAATTTTTACGCATGAAGAACCAAAAATAAAAATAATAAAAAAATATAAAGCCGAAAACAAATATTTTAGTAATGGGTGGTTATTTAACATAGAAAAAAATTATATGCACCTTGGTCAAAAAATCATTCCTAAGGAATTTATGTCCTTTTAAATATGTCCTATTTAAAAAAAAATCGCGAAATCTTCAAATAATTAGCGTTTTTTTATGTTCTAACTTAAGGGGAGGGGGGATATAATTTTTTTAGTTTCTCACAATTAGTATTGTTTCTAAATACTATCAAAGAAACCCTCCAAAATTTCCTTAATTTTATATACAATCACTTTTAATCCGAAAAACAGGAACCGATATTTTTCAAAGTTTGAGTGCTTTGAGCTGCCTCTAAACATTAATCGATTTGGCTCATTTTTGAGTGGCCACCGTTTTTAACTAAGGAGCAACTTTTGAGCTAGAGAGCGTTTTCGATTTCTAAAATCGGAATTTTTTGACACACCCTATTACTCAAAAAAACGTTTTTTTATCTTTCTAAAAAAGTGCATCTTTTACGATTTTATTTCAAATGGAAATTGATTTCTTATGTCATCAGGTATGTTTTAGTCCAAAAAATGTAGGGGTCCACGAAATTTTTATTTAAAATCGCCCAGGTGAACCGTGTGCAATGCTGATCAATTACACAGCTCTACAAAATAAAACACATTTCAAGGTGCCTGGATTCCATCAACGGATTATAAATCTACCCAATGCCTAGTTACTAACCTGATAATTAAAAGTTTTTTACTAGACACCGTTTTCAAAATAATTTATCCCAAACTTGTTAAAATAGACAAATTAATTAGAATTTTGACAGATTACACACTACAAAAAGTTTAAAAATGGATATTCTGGGGTTTCTGAGTTTGCTAAAACTGAATCCGATGTTAAAAATTTAAAATTCAAAATGGCGGATCCAATATGGCATCGAAATTTTTAAAAATTTAATATCTGTTGCCGAAAATTAATTTTTTTAAGGTCGCTGAAACCGAATCCGATGTTTAAAATTCAAATCAAAATGACTGATCCAATATGGCATAAAAACAGACAAAGCGATATAGTATTTTGCTAAATGGTTTTAGCGACTTCAAAAATATTTAATCACTAATTTTGACGCGCAGTATTAAATTTTTAACATCGTATTCGGTTTTAGAAACCTTAAAAACCCTAGGTTACCCATTTTTAAACATATTGTGTAGTTTGTCAAAATTAAAAATAATTTGTCTATTTTAACAATTTTGGGATTAAGAACTTAGGGACCTGTTGAGATATAACTTTCAAGGTGAAAAGACCCTTATAACGTCTTATTTACCACCTAAAACACAATGTTTCTTTAATTACTATTATTCTTTAGACACTAAAATAATGTATTTATATAAATAACTTTTTTTTTGCTGTCAACAAAATAATTTTATTTCAACTTTCCCATTTTTCACCTCCGCGCGTTAAATAGATTTTTTATTATAAGATTCACTCTTAGCCACCTCAAAAAGCCCAATGCAAAAAATTTCACTAAAACCAACCCCGCCCCCCAGGGGGCGGAGTTTTTTTTAATTATCAGATTTACTTTGAGCAACCTCAAAAACCCCTGTATGCCAATTTTCACAATAACTAGCCACCACCCCTCATGGGTGGAATTGAAAAAATTTTATTATCAAATTCATTTTAGTCGTCCCCAAAAACCCCTATATACCAATGATAAAAATATTGAAAATATTTAAAAATATTTCCCCCTTACCCACGTGGGGGTGGTGTTAGAAATTTTTTATTATCATATTCAATTTCAGCAACCTGAAAAACTCTTATATAGATAGCAATTTTCAAATTTTTGTGAAAAATTATTGTATTTACCCCAATATTTACCAAAAACAATCCCGAGCGAGAAATTTTGGTAACATACCTGTTTGCCAAATTACAAGTCTATAGCTTAAAGCGTTCTTAAGTTATCGTGGATAGAAGAGTAAAACATCACAAAACGCAAAAATATGAAAAAAAAAAATTGAAAATTTTTGTACGAATACAATGCTTTTCAAAATTACGAATACAAGACTTTCCAAAATTTAGAAAAATTTCAAAATGGGAAAACAAAAAATATTAAATATTTTAAAGAAAAAGAAGAAAAATCTTCTATTTTTATTTTCTGGAATAAGAAATGGAAAAAAGCTTAAAATCCCTAAATCAGACCATAGTGTCTAGCCTACTTTTGTAAACCCCACCACAGTCATTTTAACCCTGCTCAGTTTAGATTACTGTCCAAAACCGCTTTTCTTTCTATGTCCCATCGACATCTCAACACTTTTTAAATTAACTACAGATATCAGATTATTGTATTTTTATATTTTAAACTGCATACACCAAGAATTTGGTACTTTATTAAATACTATACAATTTTGTATACAGAGTGCGTCAGCCACAAAGGCGTATTATGCTATGAGTTCTTTTTTTGGGCATAAGGAAATTAGTAAAATATCAAAAGTGCGTGTCTTTCAAAGTGTTCTTGTCCCAATTTTATTGTATGGAAGTGAGTCATGGGTGTTATCAGAGAAGCAAAAGTCGAAAGTGCAAGCTTTGGAGATGAAAGTATTGAGGAGATTGAAGGTGTGACCAGAATAGATAGAATAAGAAATGAAGAAATAAGAAGAAGATTAGGCGTGAAATCGGTTTTGGAAAAAATAGAGAGTAACTTACTACGATGGTTTGGACACCTAGTGCGTATGACGGAAGATAGGATAGTGAAAAAAGTGTGGGAGATGGGTGTGTATGGAAAAAGAAGCAGATGGAGGCCAAGAAAGAAGTGGAACGAGTGCGTGTCTGAGATACTAGAGAAAAAGCACCTTACCTGGGGCAACGCTATACAGGTTGCTAGAAATCGACAGGAGTGGAGGAAAATACACCAGGCAGCAGCTCCAGCACCTATGGGTGCACCTCGACACCCATAAAGGGTACAAGAGGTCGAGATTAAGTAAGTAAAGTAAAAGTATACAGGGTGATTGATAATTCGACCTATTCCTTGAAAGAGGTTATACTATAGGTCATTTGCAAGAAATGAAGTCAACTTGTGTTCGGAAATGAGCCTTAAGGGAGCTACGGCCCTTCGAAGATAACATATTGAATGGGAAATAAAAAAAGCATCAATAAAATTTTAATGGTGCTGGATGAATCTTTACTTAAAACTAAGTAAAAAAGTATTCTTCACCAAAACACCTAAATTTAATAGTATAGGAATAATAGCCTTTCAAAAAGTAACGTTTTTGGTAGCACAAAATGTTACTTCCTTTTAATTTCATTTTTTTTTGAAAACGGTTGCTCCTACAGTGTTACACTAATAACATTTTTTATGCATTTTTACTTAAGGAATCCATATTTTTTACAAAATCTCCAAAAAAAGTACACATAAAAAAGTTTGGGGCAAAAATGTGTTAAGCCTAATACATTTTTCCGTCTAGGGACGCTTCTGGATAAATTCAAACAAATAAATTAATATAAACTTATTGCCCTTATTAATACTAGTATACATGCAAAAGTTCGTCGCTCTAGCTTAAAGGGTACCAGAGTTATTAATTAAAAACATTATTTTTATTACAATTTTAAAGGGTCGTAACTCACTTAGGGCTCATTTCCGACCACCAGCTGATGGAACTTAATTTGTTGCAAATGACCTATAGTATAACCCCTTTCAAAGTATAGGTCGAATAACTAATCACCCTGTATATGGAACCCCAAGCAACTTTGTTTATTAAATACAAGTTACTGCAGTAAAACATTGTAACTATATCAATAACTAAAATTGCTTGTATTGGGTTTCCATAAAAAAGTCCAGTCAAATGATAAATGTAAATTTCCATAATTGTACACGGACTGATATTTTAAAGGGTAGTACGGGATGGTAACAGAACACTCCTGTTAGTTTTTCACCGGGTGATTTGCCTAAGGGTTGTCCGCTATCTTGAATTTTAAGGGATGAGTGCAATTATCTTGCTAAATATGCATCTTACGATAAAAACGTATATAAATAATTTTATTACGGAGCAAATTCTAAACAATTTTTGTAGGAATCATTTTTTTATTATAATAATAACAACCGAGTTATATTCAAAAACAGCCATGTTGGAGGTAAAATTTATATTTTTTTAGCCAAAATATTTATCGTAGGATAAAAGTGTTAATATGCAAACTTGTAGCTCTTGAAATTCTTTATAAGTTTAATTTATTATGAATTTTCATAGGTATTTTGGTACGGTTACGCCCTCTCTCTGTAACCGTATGAAAATATAGTAAATCGAAGAAAACGATTTCACCCTCAACATGACCGTTTGTGAATATTTATAACTCAATTTTTATTGATATATTAAAAAAATATTCAAACAAAAATTATTGAAAATTTCCTCCTTAACAAAATTGGTTATATGCATTTTCATCGTAAGATGCATATTTAGCGAGATAACCGGACTAAACCCTAAAACTCAAGACACCACCTACGCAAATCACCGGGTGAAAAACTAACAGAAGTATTCTGTTACCATCCACTACTACCATTTAAAATATCAACCCGTGTTCATTTATTACAATTTCAACATAGGAATTCCTCGTTATTTGACTAGACTAAACAACCATTCAGTATTTAATACGCAAACAAATTGTCAGTGTTTAATCCACTAAAAAAATTGTTTTTAACATTAATATGTTTTAGATAGGGTAGGGGGCTGGAACCTTTACGAAAATGTTTCTCAAAAAACCATTACGAAAAAGTGTCCCAAAAAAAAATTTGCTTTACTTGTACAGTAGATCGTAATTTTATAAATTTTTTATTTAAAACTGTAAAAAGATTAAAAAAACAGCATTAAAAAATACGGGAAAGTGGGGGAATGGTGAGCACCTAAGCGAAACTTATTTCTATAGATCTAACTTTTTTTATTAGAAAAGATAAATATGTGATTTTTCCGAAATTTTAGATTTGACATTTTTTCCTTCATTTTTTCTAAAAATAAGTCGTTTTTCTATAAAAAAAAGTTAAATGCAATCTTTATTGTAAAAAAATAGCATGGCCACAATTTTATAAATCAGATATTATCAAAAATTATCATTGCGTCGGTCCTTCAAAACTGAAAACCCTGGAGAAAATTTCAATTTAATCAAAGTTCTTCGAATTCAATCGTATTTTCTATAGCATGTCATACTTTATATAAAATGACATAAATGAAAGGAAGGAAGAGAAGAAAATGCGTATTGATTGGTACAGGATGAATTAGAAATTTATTAAGTATATTAATTAAAGATGCCAAACGAAAACAAGCCTAATACGAAAATTAATCGGCATGGTTCATTGCTTTTGTATTATACAGTGCGTTCTAAAATACATCTCACCCTCGTTTGAACAAATTGAGATAACAAATTCCAAAGTAAAGCACTTAAATAAGACGACTTAAGCTATTTTTGGACATATATTTGACACCTTCAGCTTTTAAAATGTGAGTTGGAGGGCAGGGAGAGGTTTTTTGTGGAAAGGCGGTCGTGTGATATATCATTTTAAAGCAAATAGAAGTCTCTATTCGATTGTTATTTTTTTTAAATACGATTTGTATGGTTTTTATTTTGTAAATTTTTATTTTAATCATTTATTATTTATTTTTGAGTTAAAGTTTAAAAGTACCATATAATAAACGTTTTTCATCTTAAAATTAATAGGTATTTGAAAATTATTTGATTTTTTTAAAGGACTTTAGAAGGAAGTTACCATTTTCAACCGTATTTTAAACCCCCAAAAAAATGTATAAAAAAAATAAAAAATTATAAATAAGAATTGACAGTCTATAAAAATATATACTTCACGTTTTTTTTTTAATATAAGTTCAAATAGAAAAAAATATATAAGCCCTAAGATGATGTATCACACTACTTTCCTTTCCAATAAGAAATTGCCTCGATGTCCCACATTTTAAAAGTTGAAAATATAAATTTTATGAATGTTTGAGTTATCCTATTTATGTGTTCTAAATTTAAAGTCGATATCTAAACGCATTCAAAAGTTAACGGGGGTAACTTTTTAACCGCACTGTATATCAAGCTTCTGATCAATCATAGCGTTTTAAAATAAAATTTGACACTCGGCTTAACAGTTAACAATAATATAATAAGTGGAAGAGCTTGGGTTGGCACATGTGAATCGTGTGCCTATGTGGCACTTCATAAAGACACGTATACATGTGCGACTCATTTAAACTTCGCCTCATACCATGTAATATACTGGTTAATAAAAGCATTTAATAATAATAATAATAATAATAATAATAATATTATTATTATTATTATTAATATTATTATTATTATTATTATTATTATTATTATTATTATTATTATTATTATTATTATTATTATTATTATTATTATTATTATTATTATTATTATTATTATTATTATTATTATTTAATAATAATAAGCACAGACAATTACAATTTTGTTAAAACTCAACAGTTTTAGCAAGGTAATTTTCAAGCAACAGGATTCAAATACTTTTACTCTGGCAAGCAGAAAGCAATAATGTACATTGTTTACAGTAAAAATATAGGAAAAGATCTCCAGAGGTACAATTGGAAACAGTATGCTATATACTGATTTGATTCCATTAGAAGATTGAAAACTCTAAGATGTGAAAGCCTATAATTGAGAAACAATTTCGTTTTAAGGAAAATTAAACAATTTTTCTGTGGCTTCTTGATAACGTCATTTCCTAACGTTTGTTTTACTGATTGAACATTATATCAGTGTTAAAAAATAAAACAAAGCAAATTAAATAGAAATCAAATAAGTAAAAGGCAATAGTGGATTACTAGTTAATTAAAATTGACAGAGAACAACAACTGAAGAATAATAAAAAACCTTTATCTTAAAAATAGGCCGTATTAAAGGGTGGCCATTAATGGCCACCAATGCATTGGTTACTGGTAAAGGAAGAATTGTCCCTATAGTAAGAGAGCTGGTTAGCATTTTTATTTAATTATTTTCTGCCAGCTGTATTTTATATATGTTTTAAAGTACATCCAAATCAAGCTATTTCCGAATTGCTTGACTCCAGATCCGGTTCCTTTGGGTGCTGGAAGCTCCAAAAGCTGTGGCAATGAGCTACCAAAAAAAATCTATTTTTAACTTGCCAAGTCATTTAAATTACATTTATTACATTCATCTCAAGCAATTCTGGGGCCAAAAGGTAAGTCCCTTTGACATATTTTTGAAAGAATTAGAATTCATGAAATGACATTTTGATTAAATGAAAATTCTTTCGATTTTTAAGTATTGACATGTGTCAAATAAACTTTTTAAAGTCTTTTTTAACCCCTTGGCCTGATGAATAATTGTGTAAAACAAGGGAACCCGATCCAGAACCTGACGATTTGCAGATAGCTTAGTTTGAATGTACTTTAAGACATAATATGTCAGCTATATATTATATATTATATAAAACACAGCTGCGAGAAAATAATGAAATAAAAATGGTCAACAGCTCTTAGACCACTACAATTGAGGAGCAATATTTCAAAAGTTAAGAAATCGTTAACACGTATATTGGATTTGTTAACTTTTGAAATAATGCTCCTCAATTGCCTTCTCTAAATGAAGTAAATAATAAAAAAAACGGCATTGATTTTAAGCTTTTTGCTATCCAATAATAAATTTTTGCTACCTTATTGACATTTTCTATCAAATTTCTAAAATGCCACCCTTGTCTAAATGGGTATTATGCTGTCAAAATATTGAAGGTTATAAAAATATATAGCATAGGTACTCACACCGATCTGCAAACAATTTTTAGCTCAACTTTAATATAACCCAAGTTTTTTTTTTTCATTATTTAATTATTTAGAGCTTTGGCATTTATTTAAGAACAAATTTAAACAAATCTATCAATGCGTTTTCGATTTTCATTTGTTTTAATAAAAAAATATGACATATTTAAAAATTATTGTAGATATTCAGGTTTTACGTCAAAAAGCGAGAAAACAGTTTTCATAGACGTTTGGGCTAAATTTCTTTTTAAGGGAGCTAGCGTACTTTTAAAGGGAATTTTTAGAATATTTATCACTTCATATCTCAAAAACGGTTTAACTTATTAACATGAAATTTTTACTGTACTATAGAACCAATAAATGTAAACATTTAACGTTTTATTAAAATTAAGGTTTTGACCAGGGGTGTAGATAATTGGTGCCTCATAATTTATATATAAAATTGTAAGTCCGCCCCTGGATAAACATTTAATTTTATTATTTCATAAAATGATAATGTTTAATGGTTGCATACTACAGTAAAAATTAAAAGTCAATAACTTAAACCGTTCCTGAGTTATGAAGTGAATAATATTCCAAAAACGCCCCTTAAACGTGTTCTAGCTCCCCTGAGAAGCCATTTAACACAAAAGTTCATTCTTACCTTTTGACGTAAAATCTGAGTATCTAATTTATTTTTAAAATATGTCATATTTTTTTTGTTAACAAATTAAAATCGTTTTTCTCAAAAACGCATCGATAATTTTTTTTAAATTTGGCCTTAAAAAAATGTCGAACCTCTAAATAATTAAATTATGAAAACAAACTTGGGTTATGAGAAAGTTGAGCTAAAAATTTTTTCCAGACCGGTGTGTACTATTGAATACTTAAAATTAAGGGAACATAATTTAGGTGAATTATTTCATTTTTATTTTAAAAAACAAGTTAGAGTAAAAAAAAAACAAATATTTTTTTAGTATTCTGTCACATCACTTGATTATCTGTCGATCTAATAGAGTAATTTTTGACAGATATTATGGCAGGTTATTTTGCAACAATTTCTTTTATATTTTTAACATAGTTCCAACTGCTTAAAAACCAAAACACTAAAGGCAGCAAAAACAAACAAACGCAACAACTGATCAAGTGACCTCACTTAACAACTAATTGTTTTTGCAATCAATCAAATATCTCAATACTAGGCCCAGCTGGGGGACATAGAATGGAATAACAAATTAAGATTATCTTATATTTGTGACATATGATTCCGAGATATTTGGTTGATTGCACCAATAATTTCAATTAGTTGGTTCAATAAATTAATAAATTTGTGTGTTACACTATGGATATGACAGGATTTCTTAAAATTGGCTTGCGGTCAAATTAAATGTAATTTGAAATGGACTCTTGGAATATTTTATTATTATTTTTATAATTTTGAGGAAAATTCAAAAAATCTGTCCTTGTAAATTTGAACATGTTATACATCTTCATGTCCTAGACAGAAACCTCTTAAAAAATAATCCATCCTATGACTAGTTTTATTTATTTATTATATTTATGAAATTAATATTAAAAAAATAAATGTATTGTTATTGGCATTTAACCCTATAAATTGAAGTAACACCAAAGTCTTAATAATTATTTTTCAAGATAATTTATCACTGATAATTTTTCAGACCCTTCATATTAATTTGCGATTGAACAAATTCCCTTATATCTCATATTAAACTGCTAAAAAGGATTACTAAAAAACTGTATGTGGTAGATGTGCAGTGAGTAGACTTCAACATTTAAGAGGAGATAAGTGGATTAAAGCTACGAAGAAAAATTAATTTAAGCAAGTCAGCTCATAAAAATGTAATGATGTAAACCTATTGAAGTAGATACCTGCAGAATCTTTTTTTAATGGAATACTTACACTGAGGAAAATTTATGTAATTTCACAGCTATTTCGTGTAATTTTAAATGGATTTACTTGCGACAATGGAAATTTATATATATATATATATTTATAAATACTGCATTTTTTTAAAACTGTTACATAATACATTGGTTTTATCTTTTAAAATAATTGGTTTTTGGAAAACAGGTCATATACTTAACACTAGGGCATTGCAAAAAAAATACTTTTTTCTAAATTTTCATATGCACCTCTCCTATGTTGTTTTAATTGAAAAACTAGGCTTGCATACCAAATTTCAGGTAACTTGTACATTTTTTGACCCCGCCCCTTTTAGTTATAATAATGAGGTATTTGCATTAATTTCTTACGATGTTACAGTTTTAAAGACAAAACAAGCTGTGAAGATATGTAATGCTAGGCAATAATAAATAACGCAACTTCAAAAAAAAATAGCAATTTTTTTTCCAAAAAAAAATATTTTCTTAACCCTTAAACGGGCACTCGCTTATAAAATATAAAACCACAATTTTAGTATGTTTTTTTTTTACTTAGAACATACATACAAAATACAAAAAATATTATCATTTTTTTTGCACACTTCGCCGTGGCTATACTGTAAATTTAATAAAACCTGCAGTGACTCAGTTTTGAATATGTGGTAAAAGGCGAAGATCAGCAGAGGTATGAGTCACTGCAGGTTTTATTGAATTTCCAGTTTAGTACTAAGCAAAGTTCTGTGATTACTAAGAGCACAAACAAAAAGGCCGCGCTTATATCACACGGTATTAGATGTATGGTATATCTCTCAGTATACACACACACAAACACACACACACACAAGTCCTTAAATATAAGAATATTCAAATATTAAGTATGTATCTTCCAGGATACAAAAACCGTTTAAGGATTAAAAAACGAAAAAATTAAAAAAAAAGTTTTCCACAATTTTTTTTTATTGTAACTTTTTTTTATTTATTTATTTTTTTCTTTGAAGGTAAGTTATTTAAGAAAATTCAATATACCATACACTGTGAATAGTATATAACGGAATGCGTAGCATTACATATCTTCACGGCTTGTTTTGTCTTTAAAACTGTAACAATGTAAGAAATTAGACAATACAAATATCTCAATGTTATAACGGAAAGGGAAGGGAGTCAAAAAATGTTCAATTAACCTGAAATTTGGTATGCAAGCATAGTTTTTCAATTGAAACAACATAGGAGGGGTGCATGTGAAAAATTTGAAAAAAATGTTTTTTTTGCAATACCCTAATTAACACTAAGCACAGTAATTTTTGTAGTCGTTCTTATAAATAAAACCGTCCCACAAAAAAGATCAATTTATTTTAAGCTTAATTTTTCTTACATATTTGGAAACGTGTTGGATGAAATTTGGGTATTTAATAAATATAATGTATAGAGTTTGACGCACGGATCTGTGGCTACGGGAAATATGTTTGGAATTTGTGTGCTCTTGATGGAAAGAAGAAAGCGCGAATGATCCCTCCCCCTTTCGTCGGAGACTTTCTTTCATGCGGAGAACTATATACATAATAAATATTTATATTATGGTTCTCGACTTTCTTATCAAAGGTGCTTTGGGCACAACTCCCAAAATTCAATGGTTCTATAATAGACCTTCTGCTACCATGATCCATAGTCAGATTCTTCTGTAGACCTACTTCATCTCATTAATCCTTTAGGAATGGCGTGTGCACTTTAAATTTGAAGCCTGACCGAGTTACGTTTTTATTCTAATCAAGTTTAACAAAAACATAAAATAGGATGATAAACTTGAGTAGAAGAAAAAATAGGGTCACTCCATCCGGCGGCAGTTTTGCGAAATCACCGTTATCAAATTTAAAGTACACACGCCATTTTTGGAGATCTTTAAAGATTTAGTGCTAACTTGTCCAGAATTTTTTGCCGTTTTTCGAAAAAGTTTGGCGGTCAACGAGCGTTTTTACGCAAAATTACGGAGGAAAAATATAGTCTTTTTGGGTCTGTGTAATATTTAGTTAAGGATTATGAAGGTAAACTAAATAATAATGCCATCAAATTTGAGCTTAGTTTTAGAGGTTTTATTATTTATAGAGCAGTTATCAATCGATATAATTCTTGGTATTAAGTCACATTGCATTGAAACTTAATCCAATAATAATATCATATGATAAAATTATTAAACACAGAAACAAATGCGTGGATAATATAAGAATCCACTGGTACACTGAAAAAAGGGTCAATTTGTGGCAAACGATTTGATTACTTTGCCAATTTTGCTCTACGGGCAAATAAAGATCATTTTATTAAAAATACTCGATTTTCGCCTAAAGAAACTCTCAGTACTTGGTATGAATGCTACGTTATTTTGCCGCTAAAAGCATATTTTTTTTCAAAGAATTCTCCAGGTTCTAGATACTGCTGTTTTATTGCAATACACTGTAAAAAATAAATAGAATCATATGTAATGTGTTGCCATGCAGGTACAAGTAAAATTTACGAGATTTTACATTAAATTTTACAATTGTAATGTAGTTTAGATGTAATATTCATATAAAATCATAATTTTACAATTTTATATAAATATTACATGTAATATTCATATAAAATTGTAAAATTACATGTAAAATTTCGTAACTTTTACTTGTCTCTGCATGGCAACACATTACCTATGATTCTGCATGTAAATTTACATATTTATTTTTTACAGTGAACTCTGTAAAATTTACTAGATTTTACATATAATTTTACATGTAATTTGCATATAAAATTTTAAAATCAAATGTAAAATTATAAAATTACATGTAAAATTTTTAAATTACATGTAAAACCTAGTAAATTTTACATGAAGTTGCATTGAATCACATTTACGTGCAGAATCATGTGTAATTACAAATTTATTTTTTACAGTGTAGTAACAATACTGTAGTTGTTGCATGTTGGTGAATTTTTACTAAACTCCACGGTATACTTAACTAGTAGTAGGTAAAATTTCACGAAAATCTAGTAAATTTTAAGGTTTTTACGAAATATATTTTTTTACAGTGATTAACAAAAAATATGTTATCAGCGATTACAAAATATAACTATGTCGAAGGACAATTATTAATTAGTTAATTTTAATAATAATAGTTTTTAGGATCATATTAAACAGTTATAACCAAAGCAAAATAAAAAAGTATTATTAGGACCACCTTAATGTTTCGTGCACAAAAAGGATGTGAATTACTCAATCTTTTTGTCAAGCATTTGAAAGTGACAGTTGGGATATTAATAATGCTTATTGTACTTTGCGTTTCACCTTGACTTGGAGTTAAACCTACCAAGTGTGTTTATGATTGAGAAATACACTCCTTCATCTCATTTAGACGCGTAGCATTGTTGTGGGAATGTTTAGGGGTCTTTTGACGGCATAATACTTTAATATTGTAAATAGGTATAGTTATTTGCTTTATGAGCTTCTGCTTCAATTAACCAATTTATGTTTTTATACCAGTTGTATACGGTCTTTGGACTTTTATATGATACATGGAAAGTAAATCAGTTGACCCAACTGAGTTGGGAGTACACTAAATAATTGAATTATATAATATTTAGTAGCTCCTAACGAGACAGGGGGGCGGACTTTACAGCGAAAAAACAACCTCGAAGACCATTACCACGCACTCCATTACCGCGTTCGCCATTACCGCGTTCGCCATTACCGCGAGAAGCCATTACCGTGCATGTCCTTTACCGCGAAGACCATTACCGAGCAGTTCATTACCGCAAACGGTCTTTACCGCGTATAACTTTTACAGCGAAAATAGTTATACATTATTTTATTTTATGTAAGGGTATTTCCGTGGGATTGGTTAGTTTTGGTTTTAGTTTGGTCTTTTATTGATAAAGTGGAACGTTTACTAAATGTACTCATATATCTGTGTTTGGGTTTTTATGTGTGTTTTTTTTTAAATTTATTTCGACTGCTTTGTATAAATCGCTGATTAATAATCAGTTTAGTACGAATCGTCATGTCGATCGAAAAAATAAAAAGTGCCAGGGGCAAAGACCTCGCTGTATATAAAAATTTCAAATACAGGAAAGAAAAGACTGTTAAAGATGTTATTTTCTTTGCGGTAATGGCTTTCGCGATAAAGTCCATGCGCGGTAAAGTCCATGAGCGGTAACGGTGGCGCGGTAACGGTGGCGCGGTAACGGTTTCGCGGTAATGAACTGCGCTGTAAAGACCCCTACCCCGACAGGGGTGTAGTTTAAACATAGGAACTCCTTATTTATTTTAAAAATCCTTAAATTTTCGAAAGTATATGTTTTGTTTCAAAACTTTCGTAGTTGTTCTAATAAAACTTACAGTTCTTAAATAAAAGTTAGGTCCCTACATACACGTTAAAAAAAATTGATCAGGTATAATTACAAAATGTTTTTTTTTTATATTTTGCCCCTACTCAGAAACTTTTCCCTTTTAACGCTCCTCAATAATAAATCGTGTAATAATTATTATAATTAAAATGTAACATTTAATAAAAATGTAATTTGCTCATAATCTTGTACCTGGATTTAGAGGAGACTATTTTTCCAATTATATTTGCTATATTTTATCTGTTAAGTCTTAGGGAAACAGGAACGTAGTTCACAGAAAAGAAACAGGTTGTTTATTTCAAAAAATCCTTAAATTTCCTAAAATATGTGTTTGGTTTTAAAACTTTTGCAGTCGTTCTAATAAAACTTGGAAACTAATTACATTTCTTGAATAAAAGTTAGAACCTATACACGTTTTGAGGCATAAGTTAAAAACTTTTTGAACATGCATAATCAGAATATTTTTCATATTTTGTACCTACTTCAGCAAATTTTCCCTTTAAACTTTCCGCAATAACGAATCGTGTAATAATTAAAATGTTACATTTAATAAAAATGTAATTCGGTTATATACTCGTATCCGGATCTAGAGGGGAATACTTTCCCAATTATATTTGCTATATTTTATCTGTTAAGTCTTAAGGAAACAGGGGTGCAGTTCACAGAAAGATACACGTTGAAGTGAGCTAATTGCTAATTGCTATTTGAGTCGTCCGTTGCCAGGAGACACTGATTTAAGTCCTACGACTCCAATAATCCTCTCCTTAAATCCACTCTTTCGTAAAATATTGCCTAGGGTAGGGACTTTAACGAAAACAAAAAAAAAACCTTTAATACCTGAAGACTTTTGCTTAAAATGCCTTGATTTTTCAAAGTATCGTCAACGATAGATTTTTAGTTAAGTATTTTAGGTTTGATAGATTTTTAGTTAAATATTTTAGATTTTATATTTTATTATAGGGTAACCTGTTGTACCTAGATGCTATTTTTACATTTTGTGATGCAAAAAATAGGAAAATGGAACGAAATTTTTAAAATATAGCCTATTATTTTTTTCTGTGTTTTGGAATTGATAGTTATATATTTTCCTAAATTACTTTTTTTGTATTTTTTAATACACTTGAAAAAAAATTGTTTTTAGGATCAAGGTACAACAGGGGCTTAGTATCTAGGACCGACTGGGGTTGTACCTCGGGCCCAGATATTTTAGTTAAACAACTTGATTATTTAACATTAGTTCTACTGCGCTTTTTAGTTTTTCTTTGCCCTCTTGTTACCATGATTACTCCGTGGCATCTTAAGACAATTAAAAAAATATTTTAGATGTACCTCGAACCTGTCCAAAGTACAACCTCGGACCCGTTTAAGCTATATTTTACACATTAGGTCCAAGGTACAACTATAGGTAGCTATACCAAAAACAAACCATATATTTTTTTTTAGGTTATACTGGATATAAAGCATGTACAGATAACTACCATAAAAAAAGTCGCAGCCAAAATACTTACTTTTCAATGTAAAATATTAATTAGCGGAATAAAACACACACGCTTGTCTACAATGTTTTAGAATAAACAGAAAATAACCATCTATCGGATGACTAATAAACTACCACTGTCAATTTGGAGAAATTATACCCGCAAATTTGAAATTTAAGTGTAGGTTCTATGTAAAAATACGTCCAAGGTACAACTGTGTCCCCTATAAAGATATTAATGTTCTAAAAAAATATTATTGCACTATCTGGACATGATTTAAATTAAAAAAATTAACATATAAATAAGAATAGATCAATAAAATGAAAGATATATAAATCACTCTTGCTATTTGATATTGATTTAATTTATTTCCTTTAGATTTTAAAATAGGTGTAATTTAAGTACCTATTCACAAGCTCGCATAAGAATATAAAACATAACAATGCGATAACGTGATTGGCTTGATGGACCGACATGTATCTTGTAAGCCAGTCACGGCATCGCTTTCTTATGTTTTATATTCTAATGCAAGCTTCTGGATATGCCTTAAGCTAGACTAAAAATCAATAACATAACTGGTAATAAATAAACTCATACTATAACTATTTCTCTTTTCTTTGACATGTATTCATCATTTAAGGCTGCTCTACCTGTTAGTCTCTGTTAACTAGTGACCCCTATTTTGGGACTTGTTCCTGTTGGGAGTTCAATTGTATAATTTATACTATAAATAAAATAAATAAATAAAATTTAACTAATTTGATAACATTTTATTAGTAAAATTATTCGAGTTCTCAATTGCAATTACAGTTTTCAAGTTAAAATATTGCATAAATGGATCTTAAAGAAAAAAATATTAAACCCAACAATCAATATTAATTATGAAGAACTTTCACTTTCGGGTTTAGACCGTGTTAATGGATTTTCCATTAACACGGTCTAAACCCGAAAGTGAAAGTTCTTCATATCTTAATGGCCGTGAAAGCTTAAAATCTAAAATATTAATTAGTTTATACTTTAAATTATGCTTATAGTAAGTAAAGCAACAAAATTAAGTGAATAAACACTAAAAGGAAGTAGTTTTCTATTTTAAAATAACCTCAATACTCCTTTTATATAAAAGTTATATTTGCAGTTACTTTATGAAATAAAGCCACCACTTTTACTTTACTAAGAATTACTTTAGGCGGACCAATTAAAACAAAACAAGATTTATGTTTAATTAGTATCAAATAAACATATTTCTTTTACTTTAAAAGAAATAAAATTCTGTAGACAGTTTTACAAAATTAGTGACTTTCTGTGTAACGTTTCATACCATTGTTAAAATAGATATATTTATATGGCTATACTCGTTTGGTAATCATTTTTCTAGAGAAATTATAATTAATTTCATTCATATGTACATAAAATAATATAAAAAATAAGTTTTGAAAGTTAATTAAATCTTCTGTATAACTAAAAAGTAAAAAACTTACATAAATTTTCAAAAACCAGATTTTTAAAAGAAAGGTTTTAGAATTTTTGATCGTTAGAAGAACGTTTCCAATACCCTTCTATAAAAATCTAGTCTTTGAAAATTTATGTAAAAGTATCTTGTTTTATACTTTTTAGTTATACATAAGATTTAATTAATAGAAGGGTTTTAACTTTAAAAACTTGTTTTTTATATTATTTTATTTTCAAGTTTTTTAGTTATCTTTTAATAATATGTAAAGTAGCCCTTATTGGGTGTGAAACAGAGATTTTATACAAAATTGTATTGCCAACGGAGATAATCATGCGTGCTAAATTTTAGCTTTCCAAGTTTTTTCTAAGTAGTTAAAACAGAGAGGGGGTTAATTTAGCCATATACGCTATTTTGGGGTGGGCGTATTCCATATAAAATTGAATTTACGGGAGATAAGCATGTGTACTATTTCACCTGTCAACGTTTATTAAGCGATGGACATCGGAGTTAAGCATGTGTACAAAATTTCAGCGCTCTAAGTTTATTCTAAGTGGGTAAAACAAAGAGGGACCTCCAGATTTTGGTTTGGACTTTTTGAATAAATTAATTAATGTCTTGTATTCCGTATCAGTGTAGATACACGTTTATGTTTATACACTGTGACCCGTCTGAATGTGTACATTTTTGTATATTAAGTTGACAAATCTTGTTTTATTTTTGTAAGTATTTTTTAAAGTTCAATTTTTTTTATATAATTGTCTCACATTTCATTTTTTTTTTAACCTCGGGCTGAAGATGAAATGAATACAGCACTTCGAAACATGTTCCCTTCTTAATAAAGAAAATAGGAGAAAAAAGACTAACTTTATTAACCTTTTAAAATTTTTAAAACTCCTATTTGGGTATTATGGCTCAGAAAGTTTTGAGTTGTTTTTCGACAATTTTTTTTTTCAGTTTTTTATTTAATGTTTTAAAAACAGTTAAATTTAGTTTTTTAAATAAACTATTTAATTCATAAAGCTATATTTTATAAAGTATTATACACTTTTTATTATAGTTTAATAAAGTTTGTTCACTCCATAATTGTTAAGCCTTACAGTAGAACTGCGCGGAATTTTCACACCAGCTGCGCATATATGGTGCGCCCCCCGTAACTTTTGAAAGAAATTAGATATAAATCTTAAATTTAAAATGTATAAATCACACAATAAAAATTATGATTTGCCATATTTTTCAATTTTTTATTCGGTTGCGCCAGGGGGGCAATGGGGAACATTATTTCAAATGGGATCCTAGATCTTGTGATAAGTTATTTTAAAGAGCTTAAAATTATCTATTGTGTAACTATTATTTTTTTAATATTTTTTTTGAAGATTTTTTTTCTTCAAAATTATTCAAATTTTTAATATTTTGTGCATAAATATTAAAATTTTTATATAAAAATGATATATAATTAGTTTTAATATTATAATACACTATGTATTAACAATTTGGACCTTTTTGAGCATAACTTTCAAAATTAATTTTTCAAAAATACTGAAAATTTCATCAATTTTAAAGAAAAAAAATCTTCAAAAAATATTTAAAAAATAAATATTTACATGGTTAATTAGAGAATTTTAAGCTCTTTAAAGTTACATATCACAAGACCTAGGGTGTCATTTAAAATAATGTACACCACTGCCTCTCTGGCACCGCCTTAAGGAATAAAAAATTAAAAAATATGAAAAATGATAGTTTTTGATGTGTAATGTAAATATTCCAAATATAAAGTTTATATCTCGTCCCGTTCAAAAGTTACGGTGGGTGTACCATTTAAAAGAATAACCTTGTATATATTTACTTTTATAATAATACTGCCTTATAAGTTAAAATTATAGTAAACTTATGCAAGGTTCATAAGCAATATTAACTATACCTATTGCATTTATTTTAATTTATTATCAAGCTTTTCCCTTAGGGGCACGGTATTTAGGGAATCCAGGTTTCGGGATCCCGATCCCGAAATCCCGAAATCCCGAAAATTTAAAAAAGTTCGGGATCCCGATCCCGATCCCGATCCCGAAATTTAAAAATGTCTCATTTCATCAGAAATTAATTATCTTATATTAAATAAATAAAATTATAAAATTTAAACCAAAAACTTTTATTAAAATAACCAGTATTAACCATATTTTATTTAAATTTATATTTTACTAAATTAAGAAAAATAAAAAATAAAATAAACATTAATAAAAGCAAGAATATTTTTTTTATATACAAATTGTATGTGTGCATCACGAAAAAAAAAACAAATATTCAGTAAAATATTTATTATTAAAAAAAAACAAACTTTTTAAAAGTTAAAACAAATAAATTAAATAAAAAGTTAAAAAAACAAACTTTTTAAAAATAAAATAAATAAATCAAAATATCAAAAATAGTGACGTGTGTCAATATCTTTTTAAATCTATCTCTATATTTTTCCAATTTTATACGATTTTACCCCAGTTTTTAATCTTTTTGTACTGTAATATTGTGTATTGTCCCTTGTTATTTATGCCTTATTAAAATTAAATCCAAAATATGAGTGATGACTCAGATGAAGAATTCTTCTCAAAATATCCCAACTCACAACATTCAAGGAAAAAAATTAATGATTTTAAAGTTAATATCCCATCACAAGACCTAAGAGAAGCTACCTCTAGCAAAACAAACTGTGTAAAAGTGAAAAATAAAGTAATCGAATCAAAAAGTTATCCTATTACTGTGGATGATTCTTCACAAAGTTATTTAGTTGAAGGCAATAAGTATAATTGTGACTTATGTAATAAATCATTTAAGAATAATCATGGTTTGCAATGCCACAAGGGAAGAATACATCGTTCCCAGAAAAATTTAAACAAAATAGAACCACCTAATGAATTTGAAGATGTTAATCAACTACGTCTTCAACTAAGTAAGTTAAAATCTTATACAGTTATAATTAAAAGAATTCCTAAAGGAGCACGTTCTTCAGTTGCTCGACGATTAACATATCTTATAGATAGATGTACCACACTCAACGATATAGTTTCCTGGGGAAACCTATTCCAATTTCCTTACACTGCTTTAAGATTACCAATGAAAAAAACAAAAGAAACATTAACAAATTTTGTTAAACAAAATTGCTTACAATTAACACAGGCTGAAAGTGTTTTTATTTCATCTAAAAAAATACTAAGCATTCTACCTTAGAAAGCAGAGTAGAGTCAAAAGTTGGAGATGGTGATATTCGGGGTGCAATAAATATTTTGTCTTCCAGTGATACATTGGCACCACAAAATCAGGATACTTTGGAACAATTAAAAACTAAACACCCCAAACCTTCTAGAATGTTGCAGTTTCCACAGCCAGTACCCATTTTGGAAGATTTTAACGTTGACGAGGAAACAGTTAGAGCTGCAATTCAAAACTTTTCTAACGGGTCTGCTGGAGGAATTGACGGATTACGCCCTCAGCATTTAAAAGATTTAACTTCACTTAATCTTGGAGAGGATGGATCAAAACTTTTGTCTTCTTTGACTAGACTTATCAATTTAATGTTGTCTGGAAAAATAAATTATAAAGTTACACGCCTTCTTTATGGAGCCTCGCTTATTGCACTTCGAAAAAAAGATGGTGGTATTCGGCCTATTGCTGTTGGTACAACCTTAAGAAGATTAGCAGCTAAGTTAGCGTGTAACTTAGTTCGAGAGCAAGTTGGAGAATACCTTCGTCCAGTTCAAGTTGGGTTTGGTACTAAAGGTGGTTGTGAAGCTGTGGTTCATGCGGTTAGAAGCTTTATCGATAAAAACAAATTTACTAATAAAATCGTGCTTAAAATTGATTTTAAGAACGCATTTAATTCCATTGAAAGAGACGTAATGCTACAAGAAGTTTTTACCATGACTCCGAATATATTCCCTTTTTTGTCTCAATGCTACAAGGATATATCTTATTTGTGTTACGGAGAAGATACCATTTTGTCTGAAGTCGGTGCTCAGCAAGGAGATCCTGCTGGTCCAATGCTTTTCTGTATGGCTATTCAGCCTATAATTTCTAAATTAACCTCCGAACTTAACGCCTGGTACCTTGATGATGGAACTTTAGGGGGAACTCCAGACGCAGTTCTTTTAAATTTTAATAAGTTAATTGAAAGGTGTAATCATTTGGGATTACAAATTAATCCTGATAAATGTGAAATATATTTTTGTTCGAACTACGACAATTCAGTATTACAAGGTTTTCAAGTTCTATCGCCAGGAATCCGTGTGGTCACTAAGGATCTTATGCTATTGGGAGCACCTTTAGTTTCAGAAGCTACTGAACCAACTTTGGATAAAAAACTGTCAGAATTTAAACTTCTCGTCGATAGGCTTGAGTCAATTAATGCGCATGTTGCATTTTATCTTCTTCAACATTGCCTAGCCATTCCAAAGCTTACCTATATTCTGAGGACCACGCCTCTTTATAATTTTAAAGAAAATATTGATAAGTTTGATGAAGAAATCTTTAAAAGTCTGGAAAAAATCGTCAATATTAGGATGAACAAAACTCAATCTAAAGTGGCATCTTTACCTGTTAAAGAAGGAGGTCTTGGAATAAGAATGGTGAAAGACATATATTTACCAGCTTTTCTTTCTTCCGTTAACTCTGTATCTGGATTTGCCCTTTCTTTCCTGTCTCCTAATAAAGAAGACGGCTTATCTTGGATCAGTGGTTATGAGGAAACTTTAGAAGTCTGGAATAACCTTAATTCAAATAAAGTTCCCGATGATCCTTGCCTTCAAAAAAATTGGGACATCATCAACATAGATAGAATTTCTAAAAACCTTCCATTAAGTTCAGATGTTGATAAAGCAAGATTTTTGGCTGGCAAGTCTTCTTTCTCTGGAGCTTGGTTAAATGCGCTACCTTGTAAAAACTTGGGAACCTTACTGAACAATAACGTGTTTCGTATTGCTGTTGGTTTGAGACTTGGTTTAAATTTGTGTGAACCCCATTTGTGTATTTGTGGTGATCAAGTAGATAGAAATGGAATTCATGGTCTGTCTTGCCAAAAAAGTGCTGGTCGTCATTCTCGTCATAAGGCATTAAATCTAATTATACATCAAGCTTTATCCAGTGCAAATATCCCTTCAACTCTTGAACCTGTTGGTTTATTCAGAGATGACGGAAAAAGAGCGGATGGCTTGACTCTGGTACCTTGGACACGTGGAGCTCATCTAGTTTGGGATGCCACGTGCTCTGATACACTTGCTTCGTCGTATCTCCACTCGTCTTCAAAACAGTCCAAAATTGTGGCAAATAATGCAGCTACGAAAAAAATACGAAAATATCGACACCTTATTGATGATGGATATATTTTTGTACCTTTCTCTGTCGAGACCCTGGGACCATGGTCTGATGAGGCTGAAAAGTTCATCAGTACTTTGGGAAAAAAGCTCGCTATTTCTACATTTGAAAGACGTTCAAGAAAATTTTTAGTAGAAAAAATCAGTTTGGCAATTCAAACTGGAAACGCGGCTAGTATTATGGGGACACTGCCATCTACTTTAGACTTGGAAGAACTTTTCTTTTTATAGTTTATTTTACTTTTTTATTTTTTTTTTATTTTGTACTTTAATAAATCAAATAAAAAGTTAAAAAACATACTTTTTAAAAGTTAAAATAAATAAATAAAATAAAAAGTTACATCCAAGTTGGTAGTACCAACAAAACAAAACAAACAACATTAAAATATAAATTCATATAAAAAAAAAATATATAAAAGTAATTATAAACAAACTTAAAAATTTTAAATTAAAATTATGTTTTTTATTAACTTAAGAAACATATCTTTTAAAAAATGGCCATGAGCGACCTCTAGATTGTTTCAAAACTTCTGAAAAAATTCAGGGATAATACTCTTAACCCTACCACACCCCCCCCCCCAGTGAACAAATTTAAGGGGTGAGAATCTCACCGTGAGACCCCCAAATTTTTTAATTTGAAATTTTGGTGGGTCAACCTAATAAAAATTCCCTATTTAGCTTAGAATATAAGTAATTTTCTGAACTAAATAAGACCTTACTTGAAATAAAATATTTATATAAACCTAATTAAATCAAAATTAAAATTAATTTTTGTTTAAAAATTAACTTATTTTTTAGCACATATACACACACCATGGACCAACAACGACTAAAAAGAAATTCTGTAGGTTATTCAAAACAGTTCTTCGAAAATGCTCAGCCCGTTTTCCAAGAAATTGTTTCGTTAGGTCTATGAGTCATAGACTATGACCTTCTTTAGGGGTGCATTTTCACCATCGTAAACAAAAAATATTATACGCAAATCACAATTATATATCGAGTAACCCGATTCGAGTTGAATAAATAAATTCTAATTTTTCGGGATTTTTTTCGGGATTTTCGGGATTTTCGGGATTTTTCGGGATTTCGGGATTCAAAAATCTTCGGGATATCCCGAACTTTCGGGATCCCGAATTTCGGGACTGGAAACCCTAACGGTATTCCCTCCCCCTTTCCCCTACTTTAGTTTACTTCTTTACTGTACTCGCTTTTTTTTAGACTCGTACCCTGGTCGCAAATGGGCTCGTCTAGCAAATAAGTTATTTCGAACTTTGACACACAAATAACTATTCCATCCCTTTGTTTATTTTGTATATATACTAGTACCATATGGTTACTGTTATTCCCTTAAACGCCCTATATTAAATTTTCTTTGAAATTCAATACGATATTTCAGAATTTATTTTAGAAATAAGTTCAGTGTCAGTGAGTATTAATAGGATTTTGCATAAGTTTTTGGGTCTGTCATTTAGATTAGGGTTGCTTTTAAAAGGATTGCATAATATTAATTAAAGGGTTTCAATGGTTTATAATTAATCTCATTCTATATATTTTGTGCCATTGACGCACAACCCCATCTATTTTTGATTAGAAAGTCATATAATTGGAAATGCGGAATCATATCAGAATAGTCCAATCTAAGGGGAATAAATAGAACAGTGCAATTCTGTGGTGTGTGTGTACTAGACACTTAATTACAAAGTCGAATATGATTTATATATTGCTTACTTTGCATTATGATAGATATTTTATATCTTATGCAAAATGGCAAAATATAAAACATATCAGGTGTTGAAAATAAAGTATAAAGGAAACAGTGTCTGCTAGATTGGAGATTTAATCTTATTCCATTTATAAATTGTTTTTGCATTTCTTTTTTTTATTTTTTTTTTCCGTCTTTCTTTTTCTCCTTCTTCTTCTTCTTCCTCTTCCTCTTCCTCTTCCTCTTCCTCTTCCTCTTCCTCTTCCTCTTCCTCTTCCTCTTCCTCTTCCTCTTCCTCTTCCTCTTCCTCTTCCTCTTCCTCTTCCTCTTCCTCTTCCTCTTCCTCTTCCTCTTCCTCTTCCTCTTCCTCTTCCTCTTCCTCTTCCTCTTCCTCTTCCTCTTCCTCTTCCTCTTCCTCTTCCTCTTCCTCTTCCTCTTCCTCTTCCTCTTCCTCTTCCTCTTCCTCTTCCTCTTCCTCTTCCTCTTCCTCTTCCTCTTCCTCTTCCTCTTCCTCTTCCTCTTCCTCTTCCTCTTCCTCTTCCTCTTCCTCTTCCTCTTCCTCTTCCTCTTCCTCTTCCTCTTCCTCTTCCTCTTCCTCTTCCTCTTCCTCTTCCTCTTCCTCTTCCTCTTCCTCTTCCTCTTCCTCTTCCTCTTCCTCTTCCTCTTCCTCTTCCTCTTCCTCTTCCTCTTCCTCTTCCTCTTCCTCTTCCTCTTCCTCTTCCTCTTCCTCTTCCTCTTCCTCTTCCTCTTCCTCTTCCTCTTCCTCTTCCTCTTCCTCTTCCTCTTCCTCTTCCTCTTCCTCTTCCTCTTCCTCTTCCTCTTCCTCTTCCTCTTCCTCTTCCTCTTCCTCTTCCTCTTCCTCTTCCTCTTCCTCTTCCTCTTCCTCTTCCTCTTCCTCTTCCTCTTCCTCTTCCTCTTCCTCTTCCTCTTCCTCTTCCTCTTCCTCTTCCTCTTCCTCTTCCTCTTCCTCTTCCTCTTCCTCTTCCTCTTCCTCTTCCTCTTCCTCTTCCTCTTCCTCTTCCTCTTCCTCTTCCTCTTCCTCTTCCTCTTCCTCTTCCTCTTCCTCTTCCTCTTCCTCTTCCTCTTCCTCTTCCTCTTCCTCTTCCTCTTCCTCTTCCTCTTCCTCTTCCTCTTCCTCTTCCTCTTCCTCTTCCTCTTCCTCTTCCTCTTCCTCTTCCTCTTCCTCTTCCTCTTCCTCTTCCTCTTCCTCTTCCTCTTCCTCTTCCTCTTCCTCTTCCTCTTCCTCTTCCTCTTCCTCTTCCTCTTCCTCTTCCTCTTCCTCTTCCTCTTCCTCTTCCTCTTCCTCTTCCTCTTCCTCTTCCTCTTCCTCTTCCTCTTCCTCTTCCTCTTCCTCTTCCTCTTCCTCTTCCTCTTCCTCTTCCTCTTCCTCTTCCTCTTCCTCTTCCTCTTCCTCTTCCTCTTCCTCTTCCTCTTCCTCTTCCTCTTCCTCTTCCTCTTCCTCTTCCTCTTCCTCTTCCTCTTCCTCTTCCTCTTCCTCTTCCTCTTCCTCTTCCTCTTCCTCTTCCTCTTCCTCTTCCTCTTCCTCTTCCTCTTCCTCTTCCTCTTCCTCTTCCTCTTCCTCTTCCTCTTCCTCTTCCTCTTCCTCTTCCTCTTCCTCTTCCTCTTCCTCTTCCTCTTCCTCTTCCTCTTCCTCTTCCTCTTCCTCTTCCTCTTCCTCTTCCTCTTCCTCTTCCTCTTCCTCTTCCTCTTCCTCTTCCTCTTCCTCTTCCTCTTCCTCTTCCTCTTCCTCTTCCTCTTCCTCTTCCTCTTCCTCTTCCTCTTCCTCTTCCTCTTCCTCTTCCTCTTCCTCTTCCTCTTCCTCTTCCTCTTCCTCTTCCTCTTCCTCTTCCTCTTCCTCTTCCTCTTCCTCTTCCTCTTCCTCTTCCTCTTCCTCTTCCTCTTCCTCTTCCTCTTCCTCTTCCTCTTCCTCTTCCTCTTCCTCTTCCTCTTCCTCTTCCTCTTCCTCTTCCTCTTCCTCTTCCTCTTCCTCTTCCTCTTCCTCTTCCTCTTCCTCTTCCTCTTCCTCTTCCTCTTCCTCTTCCTCTTCCTCTTCCTCTTCCTCTTCCTCTTCCTCTTCCTCTTCCTCTTCCTCTTCCTCTTCCTCTTCCTCTTCCTCTTCCTCTTCCTCTTCCTCTTCCTCTTCCTCTTCCTCTTCTTCTTCTTCTTCTTCTTCTTCTTGTGCTTCTTCTTCTTCTTCTTCTTCTTCTTGTGCTTCTTCTACTTCTTCTTATTCTTTTTTTCTTTGTCTTGTGGTTGTTTTCCTTTATCTTTATTCTTTTTTCCATTTTTTTTCTTTAAAATGACGTTGTATATATTTGTTGATTTTATTCCATTTAATTTGTTTCAAACAACTATAATTTTATATGTATAATAAATTTACAAATATAAAATAGTGTTATAAAATGTTATTCTTGGAATTTATTTTGAACAGATTTCGTTTTTGTTTAGAAAGAAAAATAATATTTACTTAGAATTTTAAAGCATTCCCCATATGAAAAATCTTTTCTACTTTCCCATCTTTATTTATACTTCCTACATAAGTAAATTGCTCTTTTTCTTTTATATTTTCACATTTTCACCTATTTACGCTTTATTACCTGTATTTTTATTTCTATACTCAAGTTTTTATTAAATATTTTATCTCCAAACATTTGCTTAAATTAATTATTATCATTAACTATTTTAAGAATAATATCCAAATATATATTTGTTTGTTTGTTTATTATTCCACATTATAAATAATTAATAATATCATGATTAATCAATATTATAAAAACCATAATGATAATATTTATTTACAAATATAGTTACCTATTTTAATAAATACCACAAAATACAAAATATTGAAATCACATCTGGCAAATTATTGCAAATACACATGAAAGCATAGTACATATGAAGAGTTTAACTTTCATAAAGGGAGCGTTCAAGTATTACGTAATGCGCTAGAGGAGGGGTGGGGGTCTCGAAAACGTTACGTCGCGTTACAGAGTGGTTAACAGTTAACTAAATCCTCTAAACAAAAACAATTAGAGATCGAAAACCATAGCCAATAACCGGTTTTCGGTTTACCGGTTTTGGAATTTACATCAGACCGGTTTTGGGTTAAAACACGGAAAATGACCAAATTTTGAGTTACGTAATACTTGAACGCTCCCAAAGTGATGAACGCCATTTTTTACCGACTTCCAAAAAGGAGGAGGTTATCAACTCGACGTGTGACTTTGTTTTTTTTTAATGATAAAAATTTGCATTACGTAATACTTGAACGTTCTCTAACTAGATTAAGGGATTACTCAAATATCACGGCAGGCTAAAAAATCTTTTAAATGCCGCTAAACTTGATTCTGTGGATCTGTAATATTAAAATATCAAGAGAAAATTATAAAATAATGGCGTTACAACGCACTAATTGTTGTGACGTCAGCAGCCTGCCGAGACGGAAGGACAACTATAATTTAGCTTAGATAACGTTACAAATGGAGTTCTGTGTCTCTAAAAAGTAAAAAATAAAAAATAAGTCGGTGTCAATTTTACAGCAATCAATTTAACAACAAAAATAATTGTTAGTATTTAATTTAGGGAGTGGTAAAATTGACACCAGCTTATTTTTTATTTGTTACTTTTTAGAGACAGAAGTCGGTTCATTTTTTTTGCGAAAAGTTTTTATTGGCGATATTCTATTATTGCATGAAATATTAATTTTTGAAATTACAGCCTTTATATCATATCGCCTGTTTTACTTTTAAATATTTAACTTCAATAATTCTAAAACCCTCCAAGTACCAATTTTTGTAAAAATAGCTCCAATTTTTAAAATTTTGCCCGCCATACTGGATCCGCTATTTTTAATGGAATTCGGACCCCAAAAACTTCACAGTGTATAGTTTCATAAATAAACTAACTTGTTTTTCATGGTTTTTATCCCCTTAATAAACATGTGCCTTTATTGTTACTTTTTTCTTAAACTGTGCATATATGTGTATCTGGACAGTGGATTAGTTTGGAATAAACACATAGAATATATGGCCTCATCTTTATCCAAATATATATTTGCTCTACGTAACCTTGTTGGTGTAGTTTCGATGTCTGTTCTCAAAACTGTTTATTACGCATCAATACATAGTAGACTAAAATATGTAATATTTGTTTGGGGTCATGCTTCTTCTACAGAAAGGCTGTTTCGTTTACAACGAAGAGCTCTCCGCACCATGTTTGGTGCAAAATACAGGGATGATTGTACTCCTCTTTTTATACAGGCACAGATTCTAACTTTACCATGTTTATATGTATTGGAATGTCTGATTCATGTGAAGGTAAACATTGGTAGTTACAATAAAAATAATATAGTTTCTACAAGAAATAGTAATAATATACAAATTGAGTATCTTAGATTAGAAAGGACAAGAAATGTGAAAAATTACTATGGCCCTACTGCTTTTAATGCACTCCCCACCAGTGTAAGATCTCTACCCCTTGGCAGATTTAAGGCATCGTTTTTTATAAAAAATCCATTAAGATCTCTACCCCTTGGCAGATTTAAGGCATCGTTTTTTATAAAAAATCCATTTTATACTATAAATGATGTTTTAGTAAATTTAAAAAATATTTTATTGTAATTTTATGTAAATTTGTAATTTTGTACTTATTTATTGCATTTTATATTTTATTGACGTGTGTAAGTTTTTTTGTAGCACAATAAATTATTCTTATTCTTCTTATTCTTCTTATTCTTATGGGAGGCATAGCGTAGTGGCTAACGCGTATGTATAGCAAGCCTAGTAGCGTGAGTTCGATTCTCACTGGCGCCGATTTGCCTTTTTCAGTTAATTAATAATTAAAATTTGGCAAAGGCGATAAGTGAAACGGACACTCCCTAGAAACTGATTCGAAAGTCAGTATAAGCCGTTGGTTCCCTCTACTACTAGCCCACACAAGTCCTGGACTTAGGGGATGCTTAATTAAGTAGAAAAGTACGAGGTTAAACAAACATGTAATGTAATGTAATGTAATATAATGTAATTTCGTCCCTTATTTTACTTAACGACGTAACTGACAGTAAAGATAACGAATTTCAAATATTGTTTTTTAAAGTTTTGCTTCTGCTAAAAACGATTAACCTAGGATATGCTGTGGAATGTAAGTGAATCGTGAATATTTATTATTTATGTTTTAATATTTGTTAAATTTTAACTTGAACTTGTGAAGATAATTTTTTATGAATTTTATAGGTATATTGGTGGGGAGGCATAGCGTAGTGGCTAGCGCGTATGCATAGCAAGCCTACTAGCGTGATTTGCCTTTTTCAGTTAGTTATTAATAATCGAAAAGAGAGAGAGAGAGAGAGAGAGAGAGAGAGACGCTTAACCTCTTATGAAGGTTGTACTTTTCAAATATAGAAAATCAAATGAATTTTAATACTAATACACACAAGTTCTTCCAATAACAATAATAATAACGACACCCGTACGCTATGCTTATTCTAATTGTGTTTGTACAATTCTCAATATTCATACAGATTGGCACTTGATAACAATAGCTGACTGAAGCTTAACCCGTGTACACCCCCAGGCACTTGTGTGTTTATTTCAGACATATGCGACGAATACAATCAAGCTAAAAACCATTTGTTTGTCTATCCAATAAATCAGATTTTAATGTGATTGTTTTAACCAAATGTGTGATAATTTCAACATATTTATGTAAAACAAAATAAATTTGTATTTTTCAAACTCTATCAAGCTTAAAGTGTTTTTATTCATTTAAATTTTTAGTTATTTAAATTTTCATTTTAACCATTAAAGGTAAAATCCTGTCTCTCTATTCCATTTGTTTGATTTTAGCTGCCATGGATATCCAACTTGTCTTCTTATAAATTTGCCCTGTTTTTAGTTTTAATTTTTAAGAATTCATCCATCACGTTTCAGTTTTTAAAGAATTCACCAATCACAGATAAAGTGTTAGTTTTTAAGAAACATCAAAATAGTTTTTAAGAAGCGTAACTTATACACGGAAAGAAATTAGTGGGGTCTGCGTTATACATTATAAAATATTTGGTAACAGTGGCAAATTATAGTGATTTAAGCTATATATTATAAGGAACACGATAACTAATAACGTTAAAAATAAATTGGAAACGATTATATGATATTTATTACAGGCACTATTATAAATTTAAAAAAAATATATTATATTATAAAAATTATTAGCACGGACAATTATTAAATCTATTTAAGCTATAAATATCATAACATGTATTATATTTTATTATTTACTAAACAATTAAAGTATTTCATATAATTTTTTACACTAAATGCCATAATTGTAACAGGAAGTCCTATTTTTATAATAAGCGATTATAATTTGCTGGGTATATGCCTAATAGCTCTCTTAGATATAATTTTTTTTTCGTGTAGATTCAAACTTTTCAAACCTGCGTTTGTGATTGGTTTGGATTTCTTAAAAACTAAAATTTAAATTCCAGCAAAAGTTTTCGAAAAAACAATTTAAAATTTTTCAAAAGTTTAACCCCCCATAACTTTTTTCTTTTTGGGGCGATTACTTTCAAAAACAATAGGGATTTTCCTCTCATAGAACTTAATTTTTCTTGAAAAAGTCGATCAGATTATTCGTTCTTGAGTTATCGTGTTCACAAAAACCGTGACATCGGACAGACAGACAGACGGACAGAAGAACATTTGAAAAAAAAGTTGCTTTTTTTTTTCATGAAACAAATTTATATTCAAGAATTTCTTGTCTATGACGATTCTAACAATTTTGAAAATTCGAAACTACCGTATAATATCATTCTAGCGCAGGCACTGTGAATAGTATAATAAGCCAAATATATAAAAGGAAAAAAGACCTCTGTATTTTTTTTAATTATTAGGGAATAAACAATAATATAAATGATTTGCCCACTTAATAAAAGTATAAAAAATAGATCAGCCAAGAAAATTTGGGATAGTGTTAATAACTTGAAAGAAGAGGATAGAAATTGGACAGAAACAAAAGAATTCTAAAACCAACTCAATATTTAGTTTACTGACCAACACCATAAATATTTTTTGCCTAAATTTATTATTTATAAGTAAAACAGAATCCCATTTATTTCAATAATATGATTTTTCACTTCCAATTTATGCTGAAAATATCAAATTGGTGAATATAAAATTAAAATTTTAAATGGTAAAATATCATTTTTAAAAGCTCTATTTGCTTTTATTCACCAGACGATATAAATGTTTAATTATTTCGAAAAATGTCCCGTCATAACGTATCAATCGTCTGTAAAACATAATAGGGGAGACCAGACTAATGCATTAGAATAAAATGTATACTACTTTTCTTATAAATATTTTACAATAACTACTTAGAACTACTAGAAGTTCTAGTTCTTATAAAAGTATCTTTTTAAAAAAATTGCCACTCTAAGTAGCAGGGAATTTCCCTCAGCGCTGTAGGCTGAGAAATAAAAGACGAAAATCAAAATTTTTGCATACGAGTATTTTTGATACCGCTGATTTCGAATATGAAAAAAGCTGAAAAAAAAATTCCACAGCCCACAGTGCTCAGGTAACATTTGGGATTATTATCAAAATACCTCTCACCTTAAGAAGTCCAAAATCGCCAAAAAACATCCTAGACAAAAAATCCTTGTATACAAATATGTTTCAGGAAAAAATAAGAAACTGAAAATGTCGATCTGTCCGTCCGTCCGTTCGGTCCGTCCATCTAATGTCACGTTTTTTGTGGACAAGATAACTCAAGAACGAATAATCCGATAGACTCGAAATTTTCAGCGAGAATCAAGTTCTGTGAGGGAAAGATCCCTGTAACCTATTCAAAAACAAAAAAGTTTAGAAAACTATAATTTTTATTTTTTTTTTCAAAATTTTTTCGTTTTCTAAAAAAAGAAACAGGTACTTTTTGAAGTTTTTTTTTTAATTTTTTTTTGTAATTTTTGGGGTTTGAAAATTTCTTCATCACGAAAAAATTTTTTTTTTAATTTTTCTTTTTTTTTAAGAAGTTTCATTATTTGGAAAAATGCAATTTAGCATCCACTGTGAATAGTATAACCTAGTATTACATATCTTCACGGCTTGTTCATTTATTAATTAATTTACATATATCGTCGATCTAGAACCTTAATAATGTGTTTTTTTCACTACTAGCTTTAAAACATACCATTGTTTATCATGTTTTCAGACTGTGAAATCCATTTTCTTCACCTAGGTGCACCTATAGCAATAATATTTTTTTCTCTCCTATAGTCTGTTTCATCAAGCAAGAGAGTAAATTAAAAATCGCACAGTGAATATTTTCAAAACAGATTCAAAAAGTCCAAACTGCGTAGTTTATTTTATAAAACATAACTATATTCTGTACACAAACATATACTATTCAAACCTGTTTTAAAAATATTTACTGTGCGATTTTTAATTTAGTCTCTTGCTTGTTGAAACAGGCCATAATAGGAGTAAATTTTATAAACAATTAGTCACTTTAGACGTTTCAGTTCTTTGTGCAATTTTTGCTTATTAAACCCAAGAAAATAGCTTTAAATAACTTTTTATTTATTAAATATAATTAATTATAATTATTACCAACTAATACAATCCATAATTAGCTAAATATTATGAAAAAACAAAAAAATAATAAAAAAAACTAAATTTATAAACGTCAGTTCAAAGTATTTATTTGAGCAAAAGTCATTGTTTAAGGCTACTTGATTTTTATGAAAATTTCAAGAAATATTATTTCTGTTAATAATTTATTTTATTATTTGAATAAAAATACCTAAATAGTGCTAGTAGTGAAAAAAATAATATATAAACTACGGTAGAGAAGACTATTATAGCCTCGCACTCTTAAATCCCTTGCTGCTACGCAGCTCGGGATTTAATACGCTCGGCTATAAAAAATGTCTTCTCTACCCTGGTATATAATTACTATTTTCTGCTACCTAATTATGTGCTAGTTAACATATTATAAACCGTTGCCAATTATTGTTTACCTTGACAACTAACAACATAAATTAAAAAACTGTCAGTCTACCAATATCACTCTGTACGATGATTAGAAAATAGATTGATGGAATAATAAAATAAATTAACTTAATTATAATTATTATTATATAGTTATTTATAGTACTAGTGGGTAAAGTAAGATTGAGAAAATTAACCTGCGAGGCGTTAGCCAAGCAGGTTAATTTTCGAGAGGGCAATATCGGTTTACTCATGAGTGCCATACAAGGTTTTATCCAATAAATAGCTTAGGAATTCATATTTTTATTAAATATTTTAATGACATTTTCAAGAAAATAATTTGACAAGTGACAGATGAGTGGGTAAAATAAATAATTATCCACTCAATAAAGTAAAAGCCACGCGGGAGTTATTATTGAGTTTATCTATTTAAAATAAAGCTGGTAATTGTCTTATTATCTGTATGTATTGGATAAATGATTTTTATTTTTGTTTATCCTATTACGGTAACAAATGGTAATTTTAATTGGAAATATTTTCTTATATAAAATTTATAGAAATTTGATCTTTTTACATTAGGCTTGCGTTACGTTATATTAAGAAGCTTTAAGATAAGCTCTTTTAAAATTTAAAAGAAAACAAACTGCGAATACATGAAATGCATCGCATTCAGTAGTGTATTGTCACTTGTTTTATTTTGATGTGTGTTCTTCTTCTTCTCTTTATTTTTGGCCTTTGCTTTATATCAACTAGCCAGCTCGCTACTCTCTTGTTAAATTTCTGCAGGTGGTTTGCCTGGTTGCTATCATACCATCGTTTTCTTTCGGCCTGGTCTTCTGTAAGACTTCTTGTGGGACTTCCCAATTCTGTTTAAATGTGCGTAGGGATAAATAAATTTCTTCTATCATAACCTCAAAAACATGTAGATAACCCTAATCCAGATTCAACCACTAAATTACATCACATATACATCGCTTTCTTTTGGCCTGGTCTTTTGTAAGACTTCTTAACTGTTTACTTCTTCTTCTCTTCAATAATTATGACCTTTTGGTAATTTTTGGTCTTGAACTCGTCCCTTCGCCAGGTACAAGTATTATCCTTGTTTCAAATAAATAAAACTTCTTCTATCATAACCTCAAAAACATGTGGATAACCCTAATCCAGATTCAACCACTAAATTACATCACATAGTTAGTTAGTATCCCATTGTAAAATCAATATCAATAGTTATACCGATTGTATATTTAATAATATTTTCTTAACAAACACATTTTTACATAAATTACTTGATACATTTGAAGCGAAAAACTTACGCCATTTTTAATTTCACCTTACATGTCTAACACACTACCACCTTCGCGTCGCCCACGCGAATGTTTGATGTGTGTTATTAGGTAGTTATAGAGACTTAGTGCTATAAGTTACCGAATAGAGGGCAACACGTTAATCTTTTCTTAGTTTGGTGTTAACCTAAAAAATTTATAACTAGCTTAGGGTTTTTGATTTAATTCAAGAAGTCCCACAGTACCAATACGAGCGACTGAAGACACCATTTTAAAGCAACATTTTCTTACTTTATTCGCATTGGCCTCACAAAATTACTTCATAGCTGTATTATAAACAGAGTTGATACTTTCATTACAATAACAGGATCGGACAACAGGAATTTTAAATTATTTCTAATTTTGGGGAGTTAGTTTAATGCATACCTATGCCGAGTAAGATTATATGTCTGTATACAGACATTTAATTTTATTCGGCATAGGTGTTTATTAAAGAAACTCACCAAAAATAAAAAAATAATTTAAAATTACTGTTGTCCTACCCTGTTATTGTAACGAAAGAATCAACTCTAATTATAAATGGGTTTGGAAATTTAATAGAATACCTGAAATACTATATAAAGGCGGCTAGTGGTCGTAGCGGTTAAGACGTTCTGGCTAGAAGCGTGGGTTCAAGTCCCCTGGGTAGAAGAAAATTTTTCATTCATGTTGTGTCATAGAGAATTGGGGCCAACTGTACAGTATGGTTGCTTTATTTGTAGCACGGAGACTTTTGGTCGACTATACAGTGTGCTTTTGTGACATGGATACTTGTGGTGTTGTTGCTCTTTTTGCGGTATTATAATAACAATAATAATAATAATACATTTATTGAACCACTAAAAAGATTTACAATAGAACAAAAAATATCATAAACTGTTAAATTTTATTATACTTAGATTGGGCTAGGTAGCAGAAATAATAGTTTGTTCAATTTCTATAAAAGGAGGAAACTTATCACTTAAGGGAATAATAACAAAAATGTATCTGTGTCTTACAATTAGTGGTTCAGCAGTTACTATAAGCTGGTTGTCTACAGAAAGTGGTATGCAAAATGGGTATTTGGCCTGAGTACAAGTGATGATACACAGCCACACAAAAAGAAAAAATGTCCTACTCGGAAATAAGGTTTTTTGAGCTTGTCTCATAAACTAATCGGATTTAGGTGCTATTTTGACCTCAAATTTGGATTCAGTGCCTCAAAATACATAGGAGTAGAATGCATTGTACCGGAATTTTTTATTCTCTTCAACTTTGCTAACTTTGCCAGAGTACTCTTCAGGTAATGCGGCTGTAAAGAGTAAAATAACCCTTGTCTCCCGTGTCCAAACACGAAACAAAATACCTGCCGAATATAAAATGGTCGGAAATTTAATTTCGCTAAATTTGTCACAAAGGTAACAGCGCATTTAGTACAGAAATTAATCAAGCGTCAAACGAATTTAAAACAAAAGAGAATTTTATAAATGCCGTTTATAACGAGCATAACATATTGTCAAACTCACGCAAATTGCTATACAAAAAAAAAACTTGTTTTCAGTTTGGGTGGAAAACAAATTTGTTTTATAAGGTTAAATGAAATGCCTAATAATATAGCTAATAAAGGAAAATTATGAAATTTAATTTATTATTATTATTTCAATTATTAATATAATATGACTCTTAGATAATATTATGTGATACCTCAGACTATTTCACAAACAATATATAGGCCAATCAAAACCTTGCATTTTTAGTTTCTTGATCAATCAGATGAAAATAAATCTGATAATTTTTGCACATGTGCAATTATCACTTGGTTACTATGGAAACAAGAAACTGACAGTTACTGATATCTTAATAAATGTTATATTTTTGCAAAATGTGTTTTCAATTTGTGAAGCTTACCATTAGTTGATTTATTTTTATTGATAAGCAATATAAATGCTTATTTTATTACTAAAACATCCTAGGTATAAACCCTAATAAATTTCAGATATTATATTATATTTTATGCACATTCCATCTTAAAAGCTTTAAATCACTGATATTCATAAATTTTAATTTATTTAATTGAATCTTGGTATTAAAAACAGGGTACTCAAAACTAATTTAAACACTTATTTATTAAAAATATATTTACAGTAAAGAAGTAAATAATTTACTTCTTTTAAATCACGGAAATTAAAACATCAAATGACTGCGCTGGTACCAGTACAGCGTTGCCAAACTTAATTAGAAACCGCAAATCGCAAATTATTTTTTTACGGGTGGAAACATCCGTTATTTTGTTTCTTTTCAGTTAAAAACTAAACTTTTAAACAAAAACTGCAACGATCTTAATTTAAGTGCTAAAATATATGATAACAACTATTTTACTGGAATAGTCTCAAACATAAAATATCCCTCAAGCAAAATTTAGACTTGGCAACTTGCAAAATTTAAGATTTAAAATTTTAATTATAGTTGTAAAGTAATATTGTTTTTTAGTTCTTAAATTTTGAATTTAAATATGAAACAACATTAAACATGGTAAAATTATATACTTCCTTATTTTGTTTGTGAAATAGTCTATCAAAATACCATTCGTGCATGTTGAGTTATACATATTTTTTTTACTGTACATAAAAAAACATTTTGCTTAAGGAAATTGTCATGCATTTTTCATCAAAATTCATCAACCTGAGGTCTCGGAATTTTGTAACACGAAAAATTCACTCAAGCAATTGCCAAGCAAAATATTTTTTTAATACAGTAAAAAAATTGTCGATAATTCAACATGCACCTATGATATTACTACTGGTTATTATCTAAGGGTTAGATTAATAATTTTAAAGTAAATTAAATTACATGGATACTTCTTTAATTTGAAACTTTTTCAACAGTTCCATTCGCATGCTCAGAACCTTTAAATTATTTATTTATTTATTTAGAAAGAATATATATTTAAAACAGATTTATTTTTTTACAAATGTTTACTGAAAAAGACAAATCCTTTTTATTTTGGACTTTAAACTGTAACTTCTATCTATTATGACCGCGGGTCGGATCGCAGTAGCCATTACCGGGGGCATTTAAAAATTAGAATTTTAAAAAACTCTTTTTTTAAGTAAATAGACACTTTAAACTATTGTTCGCCAAGAGGAATGTCATGTCGACACTGTTAATACTCAGTGAGTCACTTGGTCATGGTCCATGACTCATGGAGAAAGACTTTATTATTTTTTTTTGTAAATTGTTTCCCTTTTCAAAAAACTAATAATTAATAAAAAAAATCTAATTTTTGCATGCCCCCAGTAATGGCTACTTCGATCCGACCCGTCAATATGACTTTTTAATATAATAATAGAAATTTTTAACTTTTTAATATAATAATAGAAATAAGTTAAAGTTTTGTTATTAGTTGTAGGTACTTTTTATGTGAGATCAACCATCTGTTCAGATAGATTAAGGTAAAAAAGTTGGTAACAATTAAAAAAATACAGTTTCATAGAGAAACAAGGCCAACGAGACCCTTTGTAAAGCATTTGCATTACAATTGCAATTATTTTTAAATTTTCAGTTTCCAGTTTGAATTTAAAATATGTAACGATACTTCAAATGATGTTAAAAGGAATGTAACAGTTACATTTAGAATTTAATTTTATATATTACATATAAAGCAACTTTACATGATAAAATTGATGTGGTATGAATATGTGTCAAATCTACATATTAAACAAATTAATAATTATAATTATGGAGTAATTTATTACACATCGATGAGTTTATATTTTATCTATTTGTGTTTTATAATTAGGTTTTTGTATAATAGTTTTTGATTGGGTGATATAATAAGCTTCATTGTAAAATAATTTTAGTGTTTTTATTAATTGTAAAACAGTTTGGGGATTTTGTGTTCATAAGTTAGGAACAAAAACAAACGAAAATTATTTGAAAGTTCTAAAAATTCTGGTTTCTGTATCTAACAGTATCTAAATATCTTAAAAACAGCTAAAATTCGTAAAAAATATTAATATGTATGTTTTGTGTTGTTTTGTTTGTTGTTTTGTTTGTGATTTTGGTCTGTGTTTAACTTTGTGACAATTTACATTTAAATTACTCTCGGGTAAGTCCTAATTCTTGCCAATATAAATACATTAAATTCCCCAAATCAGTCATATTAAAATAACTGAAAGTTAAAATACTTTGTAAGCAAAATTGAATGCGCAAATTGACAATGTAGTACGAAGAACCCTTTTCTTAAGATATTTGGGAAACTAGTCCATTGAAAAACTACGCGCTTCGCGGCTAGTTTTCCAAAAATGGACGCTTGCGCCAAAATAGTGTCTTTTGTAACTTGTCCTTTAATAACTATTAAAAGTTCAGGAGCGCCTATGTGCAGTACTTTATGCAGCGTTTTGATAAACTGCGCATGCGCACGTGCATGCGATGACCCTTTTCAATATGTTATTTTAAATAAAAAACATTTTTTTACAAAAAAAACACCGAACAGATGCCAAACCAACGTTAACGTAAACCAAGGTCCCCTTGTTCAAAAAAAAAGACCAAACAAGATAAAACCAAAACAAACGCACAGAGAGCTGCAATTAGGCGCTTGTAAAAGTTCACATGTATTTATAATGTCAAACCTATGTCATAATTCCAAATAACATTTATCATGATAAAATCCAAATTTTAGTAACTCAAATTAACGAATTATCAAAAAAAAATGGCCTCACTAAAAGAGTATAGTAATACAAGAAGACCGAAAAACTTGAAGAAATTCTACTAAATTTAATGTGAAGATTCCCTATATATACCGTTCTAATTTTTATAGTTTGGAGAGCCCCTAGCACAAGCTTCAGCTTATTTGGGGCTCTCCATGACTGTAGTGATTTCAAGTAAATAAATAAAAATAAATAAATGTAGATATTGTTACCTATATATATAAAAAGAAATCAATGCTCGTTCTTTTTTTAGTTTTTTGCATTACCTTTCTCTTGAGAAATCGCAATTTTATACCTACTAATAGTATAATCAGGGCCGCCTTTTGCATTTCGGCGCCCTGAAGCAAGCCTTGAACTTAGCGCCCCTGGAAAAGAAAAAAAATACCCTCACGAAAAAAAGCTTTGTCCCTTACGGTTTCTACTAAATATGGCGCCCGTACAAAAAATATTGGCGCCCAAAAATAATTCCCTAACGTTCAAAAGCTTTGTCCCTGGCGGTTTCTACCTAACTTGGCGGCCCTGCAAAAAAATTGGCACCCAAAAAAATACCCTCACGAAAAAAAGCTCAGGATAAAAAACACGTCCCTAGACGGAGCCTTTCTAGGCTCGAGCCCTGAAGCACTTGATTCATGCAAAGGCCGGTAAAATAATAATATAGAACATACACAAGTATCTATACCCTGGTGGTGCAATGGTTAGCGCGTTTGATTAAGGATCCCGGGGTTGTGGGTTCGAGCTCCCGCATAGAGCATGGATGTATAGTAGTATAAATAGTCGGTAGATGGAACTAGTATGACTAACTGTAATGTGGGTTGCAGTTGGTTGAAACTGTAAACACATTTCAGGGTGGACGCGAGTTCTGTTGAGGACCGTGCTTCGGAGGGCACGTAAAGATGGCGGTCCCGTCAATTAGGCCATAGCAGCGAAAAACGACGTTAAACAGTATAAAACAAACAACAAATAAGTATCTATGGATATATATCTTAGGTAGGTAGCATTCTATTTTTAGTTTTGTAGAATAATTGCTGCTCTTAATATTAATAATAGTAACTATTGCTACCCATCATAAAGCATCAGTGACAAAAGTGTTTATTTAGTGTTTTCAAAATTCATAAAAGATAATAAAGAACAGATGATGCACGTAGTAAAAAGATACAAATCAAATCACATTTAATAAATACAATTTGACAATGTGTTATACAAATCACATGGGTGACTATCAAAAAATTGTATTTCAAGAGAATTACTACTAAAAGTCCAGTCAAATAACGAGAAAGTCCAGTGTTAAATTGCAATAAATGTACACGGGCTGATATTTTAAAGGGTGGTAGTGGATAGTAACAGAACACTCCTGTTAGTTTTTCACCGGGTGATTTGCATAAGGGGGGTCCGCCATCTTGAAATTTAGGGGTGAGTGCGATTATCTCGCTAAACATGCTTCTTACGATCAAAATGTATATAACCAATTTTGTTAAGGAGAAAATTTCCAACAATTTTTGTTTGGATCATTTTTTTAATATATCAATAACAATCGATAAATATTCAAAAATGGCCATGTTGGGGGTAAAATTGTTTTTTTCGATTTTTCAGCCAAATTATTCATCGGAGAATATCTCAGTAACGGCTTACCAAATCAAAAATATTGATATTATCGAAAATGGAGATTATTGAATTCTCTATAATTCTTATTTTATTTTTTTATATCTTTAACAGTTTTTTTTTGTATCGAACGCTTTTCAAATAAAAATATATAAATATTTCTTTTTTATTTTATTTATTATTAAATAAGGTATTATTTTTTAGGTGTGTCCCAGAATGTTTTCGAAATCTTTTAGGAGTGATTATATCTCATCAAAATAATGCTAGAAGTTCATATAACATTTTTGGCTACAGCCCCCCTACTCAGAGATATTTGCCCCCAAAGATGAAATAGAAAAATTAAATTTGTTGGATAACTTTTTTACTTTTTAGTATTTTTTAACAATTTTTTTAGGGTTGTTTAAGAAAATTAATGCGCATCCAAACGATTTTAACAAAAGTTTCGAAAGTTATCAGAAAAGTCCGGGGCGGGTTTCCGTTATGGTTTCAGTCCCCTAAGTTTTTTGGGGTTACAAACTTTAGACTTTTTATTACTTTTTTATATTTTGTAAGCAATTTTGAGCAAAAAAGTATTTTAAGCAAAATTCGATAAAATTAAGTGTTTCCGAGAAAAAGGCACTTTTTTAACCCAAAGGCAGAAGGACTGTAAACAAATATTTTTATATTATTTTAAAATGCTAAAAATTATTTAATAGTTATTTATGGTTCTAGTGGGTAAAGTAAGTTATTGCCCATGAGAAAATTAACCAAACGAGGCGTCAGCCAAGCAGGTTAATTTTCGAGAGGGCAATATCGGTTTACCCTTGAGTGGCATACAAGATTTTATCTAATAAATAGCTTAGAAATTCATATTTTTATTAAAAAATTTAATGAAATTTACAAGAAAATAATTTAACAAGTGACAGTTGAGTGGGTAAAATAAATAATTATCCACTCAATAAAGTAAAAGCCACGCGGGGGTTATTATTGAGTTTATCTATTTAAAATAAAGCTGGTAATTGTCTTATTATTATTTTACCCACTAGTACCATAAATAACTATTTAAAGCTTATTTGTAAATAGACCTAAAACATAATATGATTTTTTCCAGCTGTTACCATAATCTTTTGAAATTCACCCAAACCCAATTTGAGGATGTGTTATACAAAATCATAAAGTATTTGAAACAAATCGAAGGGGACATTTCCATTTTTATGTAATTTTACAACAGATGTATTTGCAAAGGCCAGTCATGCATGAAAGCAAATATGCATTGGGGAGACAATATACTGGGAATATTGACGCCGATTCAGCAACGTCGGCAATGTCGGCAATTTGTTTACATACTTCCATATAAACAAGGAATATGAACATATCGCTGTGAAATTTATTCTTCAAACATTGACAAATTTTAAAGAAATTTAATACATAATATTTTTTTAAATAACTAAACTATATGGTGCCATTTGCCTCGGAACTGTGGTGCTACAGGAGAATTTTAAAGATAAAATCAAATACTTAACGATTTTTAATACTGGGTGTAACAGGACCAATGTACGTACACCTTCCTTTTTTTCGTTATTTTAAAAGTTAAAGGTTTAGAATTTGGAACATCTCTTATTGCTATAATACTTTAATTTTAAACAAAAGTACATTTATGTTACTTCCGGTTTAGCCGGAAGTCAATTTTTCAAATTTTTTAATATTTGTCCTACGATTTTTCCATATTAGATTATTTTTTTAAATAATACTTATAGTGCAACAGTATCACACATATACATGGTAAAAATTAAAATAGAAATAAAAAATAACAAAGGAGAAAAAAATACGATGAACAAATAATTTAATTTTTTTCGAGTTTTATGTAATTTAGAGGCATTTTCAAAGAACTTAGAATCAAATAACATTAAATATGTTAACACGCTTAAAAAGCGTGTTTTCTAAAGATTTAATTAAAACCTTGATGGTTGAAATCGTTCAAGAACCAAAAAACCTAGAAAGGTTTATATTTATTTTCATGCAGCGACCTCCTTGATCAGCTCTTGCTCTGGTAGTAGCAGGATTTAAAAACATTTATATCCTGACGTATTGTCCCAGAGAATGATACTATCTATGATATAACTTACAGCCAAATCTATTTTTCCACTATGCAATTCTAGAAACTGACCCATAATTTAAAGTATATTTTTCAAGATGGCTGCCATGTGGGGTGAAGTGGTTCCTACTCAAAATTAAAATCTTAGGATAAAGGAAGTTTGTAAAAAAAATGGTGATATTGTCCGGCGTGTCCACATTTTTTCAGTTAGCTGCCTAACTATACTAAGTTCCTATGTAACTAATGCAATAGATATTTACTTTATGTTTTCTTTACAAAAAAGTTAGAGATTTTGTTTATCCCGAAAAATAACAATAGCAAAGTTCACGATGATTTAACGTGACATATGCCAATCGATATAATATGTAGCATTTTGCTTTGAACAAGCCCGATTAATTAAAAATTTTCCTTTAGAGAATGTTACACGATCAAAGTTAACAATCACTTCCAGTTTTTTCGGTTTATAAAAAAGCAAAGCGGTTTTAAAAAAAAGTGGTCGTTTGGAATGCAACAAAAATTTATTCCTTAAATTCAGATAAACCATTTTAATTTTCTGATGAAATTTAAAGTTTGGTATTTTTTTCAAGGTTTATAACAACTTTTACAAAAACTGTAAACATTTATGTCATGGCATATGTAAATGCTTACAGTTTGACGTCAACTTTTAAGCTGCTTATCATAAAGAAACCAGATTTCTCTCAGATGTATACTTCTAATGCTAACGCCATGTTTGTTTTAAGACAAATTTAAATAGTAAGCAAGCCGTGATGTTGGTTGTTGCTAAGATTTCTAATAATTCAATTTTATTTATGAAAGTTATCATCTAAAGCGGATCCTGCAAATCGCTCGAGAAAACTCTTTCCAAAGATTATTATTTACATTTCTTTTGAAACTTAAAAACTCCCACTCTTAGTACACTTTGGGTACAAATACAATCGGTGTGTTATCTTAGATAACTTATTTATGTGTGTGTTATCTTAAGCCTATCCAGAAGCTTGCATAAGAACATAAAACATAAGAATGCGGTGGCCTGATTGGTTTACAAGATACATGGCGGCCCATCAAGCCAATCACGGCATCGCATTGTAATGTATTGCGTTCTTATGCGAGCCTGTGAATAGGCACTTAGATAACTTATCTATGCATGTACATAATTGATGGTTATTTTCACTAAAAATAATATGGCATTAAATTTTGTCAACACACTGTGTGTTACACTTGAATGCTAAACACCCTTCTGTTTTCAGGTTAAGACTGTATCAAAGGAATTTTAATAACAAATATGTTTCTGTAAACATTCTGGGAACATTCTTGATTATTTTATTACAATTATAAGATAAATAACTAAAACCCATATGAAGAAGAAAAGCACATGTTCTAATTCTAGTTTTTCAAGAAATTATAAAATATGTGTCACATATTGAATATGTTTATCATTAAATATTTCTACTATAAACTTAACCGAATAACAGATTCCCAATTTGATAAAGTAAGGGCATATCCACAACATAGTACATAACAATGCGATGCCGTGATTGGCTTGATGTGCCGCCATGTATCTTGTAAGCCAATCACGGCATCGCATTCTTATGTTTTATGTTCTTATGCAAGCTTCTGGATAGGCCTTTATGTAAGTAGGTAAGTAGGTATTTATTTAGCAATGCTATTAAATTTTTACATTATAACATTTTTTGACAATTTATACAATATAAATAAATGTTCACAATCAATTTTGTTCCCTAATTTAATCAGACCGTATTTTTTTAAACATATTCTGCCCTGATAAAGTAAAGGGCAGTGAGTGACATTGGTCAATAGCAGCGTTTTCAAAATATTACATCAGGGTTGACGTGAAAACGCCGCTATGCGACAAATGTCACTTACTGCCCTTTACTTTAACAGGGCACTATTATAGTTATCACAGGTTTTTATTATCACAAGTAATTCGTTAAACAAAAGTTTCCCTTTATAAAAAAATGTGTTATATGTTTTAGCTGAGGCAGGTACCTCCACAAAAGTAGTATATTATTTACCAAGTAGAATTGACCTGCGTGAAATTGTGGAAAATATAGTATTTTTTTCACCACCAGTACAATTAATTAGCTATTTATTTATTTATTTATTTTACTAAAATTGAATGAAAAAGCTACTTTCTTTAGTTCTTCCCTCTTCAATACAACTCTGCCTACTGATTTTAATGAACCTGAAAAACCCACAGTATCCCACATCTTTGATACAAATTCACCTCATACAGAAACTTTAACACATAATAATTTAACAGTAAAAAAGAGAAATAAATATACCAATAACATCACCTGCTCATATAAATATGTCTTGCCGAAATTGTACAACTAACTATAATTGTTATAAGTAGTTTACTAAATTACTAATTACTTTTGTTAAATTTTGTTAATAAATATGTCATTTTAAAAAATAAACAATTTTATTTTAAGGTTATATCAACAAAAGACAAGATTATTTGTGCTGCGCAAATTGCGAGGAGCGCCTTTAGCTCTTTATGCAACATTTTGTTAAACTGTCTCGCGCATGGGCTGACCGTTTTTCAATATGTTATTTTAAATAAAAAACATTTTTTTACAAAAAAAAAAACTCCAAACAGACGCCAAACCAACGTTAACGTAAACCAAGGCCCCCACATTAAAAAAAAAGACCAAACAACAAAAAACCAAAACAAAATCCTGCATAGTGAGCTGCATTTAGGCGCTTCTAAATTGCGCAAGGCCTGGAGCAAGGCATATGCAACCTATAAAACATTGTCGTTTTACGAGTTGAATATCTAATATCTAATATATGGGGGTTGTACCTGTAGTAATCTATGATCTTTACAGTAATTTTTTAAGTTATTTAGGAAAATGCAATATACCATCCACTGTGAATATTATATAACGGAACTCGTAGCATTAGATAACTTCACGGCTTGTTTTGTCTTTAAAACTGTAACAACGTAAGAAATTAAACAATACTATTACCTCATTATTATAACTGACATGGGAGGGGTCAAAAAATGTTCAAGTAACCTGAAATTTGGTATGCAGGTATTGTTTTCAATTGAAACAATATAGGAGGGGAACATATGAAAAATTAGTAAAATATTTTTATTTTGCAATGCCCTACTAGGAAGTTCAGTTTTCAGTTTTTGTAAAAGTTATGTTAGACATAAGCAAAAAATTAAAAGAAAAGTCAATGTACCTTAAACTTTAATTTTTTTAAGGTTATTTTTCCATTATCTTTAAGGGTCGATAATAATTTCAAGTGTTTCTGCGTCGATTTAAAAAAGTGGAGGCTTAAAAGTCAAAGTGACAGCAATTACTGTTTTACAAGGGACAAAAACAACAGCGATGACAAGTGGAATTTGCAATAACTAAATGTTAAGTGACTTTGTGCTCTAAAGTGCAGCCATTTTAAATAAAGGTGACAATAATAAAAATAAGACATGACAGAAATACAAATTTCCTAAAAATCTAAATATACCAAAGGTGTACATTCTAGTGATCTAGTTGTCAAACAATTGAAATTGGTGTATCTAGGGCTCATATGCATTCTAGATATTGCTATCCTTTGCTTTCAATAAGACCGATTATATGGTTATCTTTCTTTAACAAACACCTATCTCTTAAAGTACATTCAAATTAGGCTATTTCTAACTAGCTAGGTTCTGTATCCGGTTTCTTTGGGTTCTAGAAGCTCAAAAATCTGTGGTAATGAAGTAACCTAAAACTCTGTTTTTAACTTTTCGAGTCATAACATTTATTGCGTACAGATTAAGCTATTTTCATAGTTATACACAATAATTTTGGGGCCAATGGCTAAAAACAGTCTTTAAAAAGGCCTTTGACATATGTCATGTTAAAATTTTTAAATAAATGAGAAAATTATTCTTATTTATGAATTAACTTGTTTATTAAATCAAAATTTTTAGAAATGACAGATGTCATATGAACTTTTTAGAGATTGTTTTTACCTCTTGGTCTGCAGATTAATTGTGTATAACTGTAAAAATATATTTTTAGGGTACCTCATTTTTTCACCTTTTTGGGGCTTCTAGCATCCCAAGGAACTAGAACCAATATCTGGCGATTTAAAAATAGCTTAATTTTAATGTACTTTAAGACATATATTAAATACAGCAGGGAGAAAATAATAAAATTAAAATGGTCGCCAGCTCTTAGACTTAAAAACTAAATGATGACTGTCTGCTAATTTAAGCATATTATTATTATTATTATTATTTAAAAAAATATAATTTGTAAATAGATTTAAATGTATATTTTTTATATCTACCATTAATATTAAGATTATATTAACTAAATTGGAAAATTTTGTCTGTATATTAGGCTCTTCTAATTAATAAAGTAATTTAATTTAATTAAAAATTTAATTTAATTTAAATTTAATTTTTGACTTTTTGCCTATTACAGAAGATCGCATTACTTATGTAACAATTCTTCATTGTTAAAAGTTTTAATGTAAGTCCAAATCTAGTATTTAAATAAAAGTATATAGATATTATTATTAAAATGTACATAAAAACAACCGTGCTCCTTTAATAAATAAAAATAGACTAACATTTTTCTTTAACAGAGATAATTCAGATTTTGAAAGACAAATGTAAATTTTGAATTCTCCTTTAATTAACTTTATTTTCTTTTGGTATTATAAATATTTATTTTTATAAAAAAAGAAACACCTGCGTGAAATTTTTAGTAAAACACTCCAAGTACTATATTAATGCTTAATAATATAATCTCAATTGTCACCACTTTTTGAAACAAAACCTCTCTGAATATATGGTATGCTTTTATTTCGTACAGTTTCGCTCAAAGAATATTTAAGTGGTCTTTTTAAAAGGCTAAAATTATTAAGAGGCGTACACGCCTTTATATTCCTAGGGTCAAATTGAGGGTCCTTAATCGTAAATTGCATAAAATTTCATACAATTTAAAGTTTAATGTTACCTAAATATTTAACTCGTTCAAATGAGAATTATAAATACCAACAATTTACTGTTATTGTTTTGGTTTAACAATGTGTTTAATATTTACATACCCATAAACGAATGCATCTATATACACAGAGAAAATTGTACATAAAGCATACAGCATGAACTAAAATTCTGGGTAGATTTTGGAATGTAACAAAAACTGGTTGGTAAAGTCTTCTACATTGACAATATATACAAAAAATTATTACCCAATTGGCCAAGGTGACATAATTATTTAACACGTTCGCGCCGACGGTGTTTACTATATAACTCAACTATACAAATGTTTGTATTGTATTAACATCGTATATAATCCATATTTTCGACCGAATGTGAAACCCCTGGTACACTGATGTATATACATTATATATGCAGCCTTAAATCCAATATCGTAAGTATAACTGATAAGCAATGGATTTGGCGGCTTATATAATTTTTTTAATTTTTTTTTTTTTAACTGAATTAAACCGTGTACCACCGGTGGCGCACGTTGGCACAAACGTGTTAACCTCCCTTAACTGCTCTAATGTAGGTACTCGAAGGTTAGGCATACCAGCAAGTATGGACTTCGGTGTGGAACATCGTCTTATGTAGGATCCCAGAAACTAATAATACTTTATGGGAGGATCGGTGTAGTGGTCTACCGTGTCTATACATGACAAGTCTTCTAGACAATAGCGTGAGTTCGATTCTCACTGGCGCCGATTTGCCTTTTTCAGTTAATTAATAATTGAAATTTGGCGAAGGCGTAAGTGAAGCGGACACTCCCTATAAAAACTGGTTCGAAAGTCAGTATAAGTTGTTCCCTCTACTACTAGCCCACACAAGTCCCGGACTTAGGAGATGCTTAATTAAGTAGAATAGTACGAGGTTAAACAAACATGTAATGTAACTTAGTAGGCATAAGTAAGGACTCAACAGAGGTCCTCCTTAGATATAAGCAGGGTATATTTTACAATATACATTGCATATGTACAGGATGAAATATTGTGTAAAACTTAAGATTTGATTCTAAATTAAAAAAAAAAATATATAAAAATGTTTCCCTCACAGGACATAAAATAACCTTCGGGAAGAATTTTTGATGACATTTTTATTGCTCTTTTTACATGCCTTTTGATGGATTTGATTACGAATTACATTAAATAATGAATAATATAATGATAAAAGTGATCAGGTTGGTATGGACTAACTCGCCAGACTTTCACATAAACGTACAGGCCAAAAACGAAGTGGTAACAGGCCTCGTGACATGTGCCACATATTTAGATATAAAAATAATCCGTTTTTTGACCATTACTATCCTCTTATCTGCGGTTTGGGATAGGATTTTGCCATTTCTGTTTTCGGTTTTGCTCCATACGTTATAAAACATTAATTTGTATTATCGCAAAAGTCCTTTTAATCCTTTTGATAACATGGGTATTTACAACAACTATTTTGCCCGAATGTTTGCGAAAAAACTGTTGATTATACGTTTAATGCAAATAAACATTATAAATGTTGATTTTTGCTGTGATTTACTGTTATTTTTTTGGTTAATTTTGGATTTATTATATTAATTTAATTTTTGTAATAATTAATAGTATATTAAAGTACTACCCTATGAAAAATGACCAATAGAGAACAGAAGAAATTTTCTATTGGTTTTTTTGAGGTTTGTACTCGGTTATTGAACTGGTATATACCAATACAGACCAATAGAAAACGACTTACGTAAATCGGTTTCTATTGGTAAACTCCAATATAGACCAGTACAATAACCGAATACAAACCGAAAAAAAACCAATAGAGACTCGAAAAACGTATTATTGGAAATTACCAATACAATCTTGTGTAAGTCGTTTTCTATTGGTTTATAATGGGCTTTCCAATAAAATAACCGATAGAGACCAATACAGACCAATAGAGAGGCATACAATGTATCTTATTGGAAATTACCAATATAATTTGTAGAAGTTGGTATATTGGTTTATATTGGATTTTACCGGTACAATAATGTACCAATACGGACCAATAAAGATAAAATGTATCTTATTAGAAATAACCAATACAACGTTATATATGTCAGATTCAATTGGAATTTTCCAGTACAATATTTTTCGAATATATATGACCCATATAGGTCATATACAATTTGCTGCAAAAAAATCACATGCAACAAACAAACTTAAAAGTCATGTGATTTGTTAACTATTTTTTTTTTTAAATAATAATAGTAATTATATACCAAGGTAGAGAAGACATTTTTTATAGCCGATATATATCCAATATAAACCATTAGATACCAATATAAAAAAAATATTTGAAAAAGACCAATACAGACCAATAAGTTTTTGTATTGGTATTTACCAATAAATATAATATCGATATTTCGTCAAATATAAACCAATACAAAAAAGAAGGTTTTTGTACTGGTATTTACCAATAAATATAATATCCAATATAAACCATTAGATACCAATATAAAAAAAAATATTTAAAAAAGACCAATACAGACCAATAAGTTTTTGTATTGGTATTTACCAATAAATATAATATCCAATTTAAACCAATACATACCAATAAAATAACATATATTTTGGAAAAGAACCAATACAGACCAATACGTTTTGTATTGGTAATAACCAGTAAAAATTTTTTCCAACACAGACCAATATAAACCAATAGAGTTTAATTTTAATACCAATAAAGACCAATAAAACCAATAGAGACCAATAAAAACCAATACAAATTTCTATTGGTTTGTATTTGATTTCTATTGGTCATTTTTCATAGGGTAGTTTGATAACATACGTTTTTAGCGCACGAGTACAAGTTTAGAAAACGAGCCGCTTGCGGCGAGTTTTCTAAAGTATTAGTGCTCTAAAAACGTGTTATCAAACGAGTGCTTTATACAATTTTTTCTATTTTGCTCTAAAATTTAAAAAACTTACATTTAAATTGATGACTGATTTAGGGATTTTTGTTTTGGGTTGGCATTACAGTTTACACTATGTTTAAAATTCTAAGAACAAATGATATTTTGATATATTTTACATCTCTTCTTTTTTCACTGTAATTAACCAGTCCACAATTTTAACACGGTAAAAAATAACCCAAACACAAAATTTTGTAAAAAATTAAACTTTAAATCGACATTGACATTTGCACGCAAAACGTCAAGAGATAGGCGTTTGTATGTTGCCAACCCAACAGAAAAAACAGTAGAGACCTCTTATGGGCCTTTAAGAACACGCAAAATGCGTGTTCTTATGAGCTTATAAGAGTCGCAAAATAGAAAAACATTATAATGTACCTACATGGAACATATAAAGAGTAATAATTCTATCCAACACCTCATTGTACACACCGGCCATTTCATGGCATTCATGGCCTTGAGTGCGTATTAACATTATTCCACCCTGCCCCATCTTAGGAACATGTTTTTATCATTACTGAAATTTAGTGTTTTCGCCATTAATTTTTTATAAAAAGAATTATTTTATGATGGGACCTGGTGGAGTTATGCACAAGTCTGAACAACCATGAGATATTGTACCAGACACCATTTATCTACTGCTATTACTAGACAGTATCTAGTAGACAGAAAATTTCATTCTAATTTTAATAATAAATTTTATTTGTAAATACATATTTGTTATTTATATCGCCACCATTGGTATTTAATACTTTACTTGTAATATTAAATACTGCAATGTGTGTATTGTGTTGTCATACTAACACAGAGACCATGCTGGTACATTTGAATCTCCACGCAACATGTGCTTATTAATACTAGCATGTTATAGTAAAAATTACTGTAACATTTGGTAAAGCATATCACACTTATAGTGTGGTATACTTTGAGTCGTTATTAAGTTGTATTACTGATCTATTTTAAAGTATGTTACAGTATTCAGAAAAATTAACAATCGGTAAATAATACCAATATTTTGATTAATAATAATATAAAGATTGCAACCACACACAATTACACACTGATAAAATAATCGATCCTTTTTTACTTTTCTCTGTATTATTACTAATCAAAATTTTGGTATTATTTACCGATTGTTATTTTACTAAATATTGTAACATACTTTAAACTAGATCAATAACACAACAACTACAACTTAAAGTATACCAAACCATAACTGTGATATAATTTACTAAATTTTACAGTATTAATAAACACATGTTGCGTGTAGATTTAAATGTACCAGCACGGTATCTATGATAGTATGACAACATTTTGTATACAATACACACATTGAAGTACTTAATATCACAAGTAAAGTATTAAATACTAATGGTGGCGATATAAATAAAAAATATGTGTTAACAAATAACATTCAGAGTGTAAAAACTACGCTACAGACAGCTAAAGGTTAAGTATCTTATCGGATCATATGCACTGGTATCATGTGGTAACTTAACCAGTTTTTTCATTCAACTTTCCCTTTATATGAAAAAACTTGTTAGTGATCTACTTGGCACAAATACGCTCAATGTGAAAATAGCGAAGCTCTACAAAACGATGCTTGTCACGCTATTATCTGTATAAGTTAAAATGAGTTATAAGGACCGGACTAAAAACCCCAAAAAAATATATATGATAGCTCATATTAAAGTGTACCATTTAGCCGCCGGCTACAACCACAAGAGTTTAAAAATTACCAAAATTGATTTTTTTGTTTTTTAGTTTTCTACAAAAATATTCTGGTTAAGGAAATTTTATCCTTAATGAAAGCACGGCTTTCTCAAAATAAATTTTCTGATATAATACATTCTAATTATATACTTTTTGTTATTAATTTATTATTATATTTTTTTAGAGAGGGGACACAGTGAGGCAAATTGAACTTCTAGAAGGACAAAATTCTAAAAATTTCAGTGTAACTTAAAATATTCTGTGAATAAAGAGAAAAATAGTTTAAAAAATCTAAAGCTTAAAAGGGTCAATTTTTAGTGGCCTAAAATTTGTAAATTTTAATAATAAAATCTAAAAAAATTAGAACAAACTGTAAATAAGCTGCTGATAACGAAAAAAATAATTGTATTTTTTTTTAATTTTAAACAAAAATTTGTAATCTACGACCCCAAAAAACAGCTGTATACCGATTTCTAGTCAACATGGTTCATAAATTCCAAAACTCTACCCTTTTTAAATTTTTAAATTTTAGCCAAAAATTAAACTGACCCGAAAAATCTCCAGATACCGATTTTGGTTCAAATAGGCCATAAATGACACAAATCGTCCGCCATATTGGCGCTGCCATTTAGAATTTTTTTATTTTGACCTAAAATATTTAATCTACGACACAGAAATCTCCCAGATAACGATTTTGATTCGAATAGGCCGTTACTAACACAAATCGTCCGCCATGTTGGCGCCGCCATTTTATTTTTTTATTTTCATCAAAAACTCATATACTACGACAACAAAAACCACCTGAAATCAATTTTTGATTCGAATCGGCCAGAAATTACATAAGTCATTAGTCATATTGGCGCCGCCACATTTATTTTTTAAATTTTGACAAAAATTGTTAATAGTTGATCTCAAAAACCCCCCGATACTTATTTTGGGCCGATTTGAAGGCATAACTTTAAGATATACATTTTGATGCTAGTATAGATAAGGTTTTTCTAGACCACACACATATTATAAAAGTTATAAAATTATTATGCAACTTTATGCGGCCAAATTTAGTTTGGTTTTATAGAGTTGTAAATAAGCTATCCGAGAGCTAAAAATTTATTACCGGAATCAAAAGAAATCAAACTGCGGAAGCTCAATATCTTTATAGCAAACGAGCGAGTAAATGACACTTTCTTGTTAGGTAGTATACTATTTGCTATAATAAAAATTACAGATTTTTATTTTAATTTAAATAATTTTTAAATCCTCAGTTCCAACTTAAGATTACAAAGTAAAAAGTGGGTCATTTTTATACAACTGTATCAAATAAAACATAATTTTGCATGGGATATTTCTTTTATCATATGAACTCTTAGTAACTTTCTAGAAACGAAAAGTATTACATTTCGTATTCTTACACGTTCGTGATCTTTACTTTTCTTTACCAAAATAAGGATTGCTATTTCAAATAAACATATCCTTAATTCCTTACTTGATATAACATCGATATAACAGTTCTAAACTGCATTGTTTGGATTAAAACCTAGTTTCGAGATACATTTTAAAACTAAAGTATCGACATACAGATAAAAGACCGTGTCTTTGATTATTCAAAAAATTCAAAAGGTATCTCCACCATATTTTATAGGGAATTCTCTGTACTATTTCTGTAGCACTGATTTGTTACCGTAGTAGTCGAATTATCGTGACAAGCACACGTTAAAGAAAATCAGTTCGATTTACGCCAAGAGCTTTGAGGCGGTCGACTGCGGTCTTTTTTGCCTGCATCCGCGAGGACCTAAATTAAAGGTCGCCAATGCATAAAAAGTGATTAAAAAGTCTGAATGCTTGGTCTTCCTGTGAAATTCATTTGGTCTAGCGGACAGTTAAGCACCCCGTAAAAATTCATCTTTGGGGATGCTTTTTAGAACGTGGATTTGGTTGCCTAAAGTTGTTTACTGAAAATTTGAACGCTTAGAAAATTTTGAAACTTTACCAGCGTGGACTTATAAAGTCAGTAAAAAGGACAATGGACAATGATCCAAAACACCGCAGTCAACTCTGTATGGAAGGCGAAAAACGGCATCACGACGTTACTTTGGCCTTCATAACCACCGGATGCAAATCCGATTGAAGACGTGCTTTTGAAGTCCAAACTTGAAGGAATAAAACTGATGAATTTGAAGCAGCTCGCAGCAGCCATTCGTGATGAATAGAGGTCGTTGACAGTAAAATACGCAGAAAGTATGCCAAAAGTTTTCAAGCTACTCTGGATAAAACCGGAAATTTCACGGTGTACTATAGTAGGAGAGAAATGGTATTTTTTATCTACTTAATGTAAAAAAATGAATAAATAAATATCTTTCATAGAAAAAAAATATTGAAGACAAGCTCTTGTTGAACAGACTGTAACTGCACTAAAAGTTTAATATTTATTAAACCATACTTATCCTAAAACAAAATTTGCACATTTTGACCCCTCCCCTAGAGTTCAGTGTAGTGGTGGCGGGTAGACTCTAAGCAGTGACAAAATAAAATCAACAAAACCAAAAAAAACAAGATGGTGAACCTGTGAAAGTGACATTTTTTGAACTGGAGGTCAATTAAACCAAAAACCAAGATGGTCGACCTGTCAAAGTCATATCTTTCAAACGGGAGATTGTAGAAACTTTAAATTTGTTATGTAGGGTGGTATGTATATGCTATGTAATGACAAACAAAAATTAACAATACAAAAACAAGATGACCGATCTGTACATGTATATCTTTCGAAAGGTAGGTCGTAGAAACATGATATTTGGTATGTAGGTAGTTGATAATAATTAAAAATCGATAAAATAATAAAAATTAGATAAATTTGTAATCAAATAATTATATTTATGTACAAGAAAATAAAAAATTTCAAAGTTTCAAATTTAAGGATAATTTACGCCATTTTGAATACGGCATTATATTTTGTATTTTTATTGTCAAATTAAATTTAAGCAACCCAAAAATATACATTAACAATTTAAAGTAAAACTTTATTCATAAGGGAACGTTCAAGTATTACCTAACGCTCCTAGGGGGGGTTGGGGTCATTTTTGAGTATTACGCCCATGTTAATGGTATAGGAAAATAGCGTAAAAGGGGGGATGGAGAACCAAAATGATCAAAATTTGCATTACGTAATACTTCAACGTTCCCTAAACCCATAATGGACCCGCCGTTTTGAATTTTTATATTTTAATGCCATATTCAGTTTAAGCATTCTAAAATACCTCCCTACACCAATTTTTATAGCTGTAGCGTAAACAGCCGAATTAATGTCATTTTTGGGTATCGCCCGGACCATAGTGCATTCCCGGACTGCTTTTTTGTTTTTATTAATTTGTTATTTATTTTACATTTTAGTTAAATCATTTTAAATTGCGTAAAATAAGTATTTTGGAAAATGCAATATAATATCCACTGTAAATAGTACATAACGAAATGCGAAGCATTAAATAATATGTAATGCTAGATATTATCTTCATGTATTGTTTGGATATTATTACATTTATTTGGATTCCATTCACGTTAGAACAAATTTCTTTCCCTCCTACGTAGCAGTAAATTAGATATATTTATATAGTTTAGTTTAGTTTATCGTTTAGTCTTTTTCAGACCTAAAGCTACGGTTTCCTCCAAAACTCGCAGTCGTCAGCGACTGCGAATTTTGGAGGAAACCGTAGCTTTATAGGTACTTTATACGATATTTGCCTGACATTATTACAAAGAATTCAGCTATTTTAGTTTTAATAAAACCTGTCTTTGTCTATCAATAAATGTAAACTTTACTTGGCTCAAATATTGACTACTTAATTCAAGTAAATAATAATTTTTTTAATAAAATGTTGGGGTTGACAATGTATACCGTTTGTAGGAATTAAAGAATGCTTTTGTGTATTTCGGTATAAAATCAAAGATCCTGAACCAAAACCTAACCATTTCATTAGCTTTTAAAACCCAATCGAATTTATCCATTTCCCTAGTTAATACTAAAGACACTTATCCCCCTTACAAAAAAAGTGGCATCTATTAACTTATCTGCGATGAATGCCCTAGATTCTACATAGGGAAAACTTCCAGAACTGCCCTCGTAAGAGCCAAGGAACATATCGCCAGACCTAAGTCTTCATCCTTTGGCCACCACATATCCTTTAACAAACACAATTTCTCATTCACCAATATAAATATTTTACACAATTTAAACTTGCACAAATTTAGCCTTAGATTGGATTTGTACGAGGATCTGGAGATCTCGAGAGCCTTATATGACAAAAATTGCCTAAACAGCCAGATTATTAATAATAGAAACTTTTACCCTCTTTTTAAACATTTTCTTTGAATTTTCCCTCGACTTCAAATTAACACCGCTCATGTCAGTTTACCATATACAGATCCCTTCTATACCGTCCAGTCTTGACAGCACAAAAATTTTTCGCGTCAAAATTAATTTTATATTTTCTATTTTAAATGTCTTTGTTAACTTACTGCAGTCCTATTTATTATTATTAATGTTTATTTTAAGTGTGATCGTGACGATTTTGTACGCCTGACAAAAGTAAGTCTACTTAACCTAACTTTTTTGTACCCCATCCTACAATGTTCTTACTTTTCAGGAGCCTTGAAAATGGCTACATAGGTAGCTGAAAGTCGGCTCGGCTATTAATAAATTTTATACCGAAATACACAAAAGCATTCTTTAATTTAATAATTTTTTTGTGCGGTTGTATTTAAGGAATAGTCTCAAATATAACCGCACTGAAAAAAAAAAAGCAATAAATACCTTCTCAGCTTGTTTTTTATAATATAATAAGAATATTATTCTTTATTGTTCCTATACAATGTTGAGAATGATATTTCTTTTATAGGCAACCGTAAAATTGTTCAAAATGTGTATATTTCACATTTATGAAATAATTGAAGACAGGGTCGAAAACATAATGGAAATATATATCACCATTTTTTTTTATATTATTTAATATGTATTGTAAGTTACATTGGCGTGTACAGTATAACTTTATTATACTATATATTCAAAAAAAAAATATTTTGGCGTATTTTGTTTCATTCAAAAAATTATATCGAATACGATAAAATTTTGTTTTAAAAGACAATATACAGGGTGTCCTAGCTAAAACTGATCAATCGTTTTTTGGCGTTATTATTAGAGTTATTGGAATAAAAATTATATCGGTCAAAGGAGGGGGGCCCTAGTTGCAAATTCCATGAACTTTTTATTTAATTTTAATGAGATACAAACATTTCTAAAATAATTTATAAATAATTTATAGCATTTTTGAAATAATATAAAAATATTTTTTTTCACGAGCGTGCGGAAAGAGGCCTTTTTCGCACGCATAAATATTGTTTAATTTCTTAATTGCGTAGTGTTATTCTTGTTATATTTATTCATAATATTATAAAAATATTCAAATTTCTTAATTGTTAACTGTTTTTAAATTTATTTAATAAAATATAAAAGTATATTTTATTTTAACTCCGCTCGTAGGAAAAATATTGTTCCTAACGTATGCGAAAAGAGGCTTTTCCGCGCTTGTTAGGAAAATAGCTATTACGGTCTCCCTGCCTTTGGATTAAAAAAGTTCCTTTTTCATGGAAACGCTTCATTATCAAATTTTGCATGTAATACTTTCTTTGTCAAAATTGCTCAAAGAATTTAAAAAAACAAATCAAAAGTCTAAAATTTGTAACTCTAACTTATGGGTTTGAAACCATAACGGAAGTCAGCCCCTGACTTTTCTGATAACTTTTGAAACTTCGATGAGCATTAATTTTCTTAAACAATCCTGAAATAGTTATTTATATACCAAGGGAATAAACTGACTGTTTTAGTCCCGCTGCATGAGTGTTTCCTGAGCGAGCGTAGCGAGCGAGGAAAACAAAAATACAAGGGACTAAAACAGCCACGTTTAGTCCTGAGGTATATACACTATTTTTTGCAGGACCAAACATAATTTAGGTAGGTAGATAAAATTAAAATTAAAAACCACGCGTCTAAAATCGGTTGTTTTATTTTCGTAATTTAATCAAGATGCCTGTAAATTGCGAAAAGTCAGTTTCAGGGCTATCGCGATTTCAATTGTTTTTTAATATGGTTGACACAAACGTCAAAAAAGAAGGACGAAGATGATAAATTTTAAGTTATGTATAAATTGTTATAACAATGTTTTTTTTTAAGGTTTTCTTTGTTAAAATCAAATAAATTGGTTTGAATCGCTAATTTATTACAAAACATCACCAAACATAATTTTTGTACCAGTAAATCACATAGTAAGTATAATATTTTAATATTATCAAGGTTGCCGTGATTTTTATTCCCTTGGGAGAAAAGCGGCAAGTTTTGTCCCGAAAATGAAAGCGTAGAATTAGGTTTTAGTCTTGGTCGTGCAAAAAAAATATTAATACTTATATTAAAAAGTAAAAAAGTTATCCAATAAAAAATATTTTCCTATTTTATCTTGGGGGCAAATATCTCAGTGTAGGGGGAGCCGTAGCCAAAAAATTTATATGAACTCTATGAACTATTTTAATAAAATCCAGTAGAAAATTTTTCTTTGGGCACACATATCGCTTTTTGGGTGTATATTGACTGACATAAATTTTATTCCAATAGGTTTAATAATAACGCCAAAATAAGATTGATATGCCTTAGCTGGGACACCCTGTATATATTTTTTAAATACCAATTCGTCAAATAAAAAATATTATTAACTTAAACTTTATTAAATTAGTTGACAAGTATGTAATTTTTGCGAAATATATTTCTTAAATTATAGTTGAATTCCGTCGTATTTTGACAGTGATAAATAATACGGCAGTACACGGTAAAAATAAATTAAATTAAATTACATATTCCGTAAATGGTAATATGTTGCCATAGACCGGAATGGTAAAAATTACATAGTCCGTAATGGTAATGTTTTGCATAGACCGGAACAGTAAAAATTACATAGTCCATAATGGTAATATTTTGTATAGACCGGAACGGTAAAAATTACATAGTCCAGAATAGTAATATTTTGCATAGACTTCAAATTTGAAAAAAAAAATTACTACTTAGAAAATGTTTGTTCCAAATTACAAGTCTTTGTGTCAAAGCTTTTTTGAAATATCGTAGCGTAAAGTTCATTTGGTTTAATAAACCAAACGATTATTATATAAATAGTACTTAACGTCAACTGAGAAATGTCAACTCAAGAGTTCTAAAATTGTTTTTATTTAAAATTGCTGTAAAAGGAGCCCACAAATTGAAAAAAAGGTACCGGAGGATGGAGCGGCATTCAGGAATGATGCGAAAATGAAGCCATTACCTTGGACGAAATTTAATTTGAAGATTTTTCTTAAAATTTTTAAGTATGGTTGTGAACCAAACATTTGGACGTATATTTCTCAAAATTAATGGAGAGCCCCTGGCACAAGTTTTGCAACTTATTTGGGGCTCTTTATGATTCTGTGTATTTATCCTACAATAAATAAATAAATAAAAAAAATAAATAAATAAATAAAAAAATTTGCACCCTTAATACGAGTATAAACTGCTTACAACTTTCTTGGTTGATAAAGATCGTAATTTATAATGAATGTAAATTTTAGGCCACAAATAAAGCATTTAAATATTGTACATAAATAATATTTACCTTTTTTTACAATTTTAACACTTTAACCTAGCAGCATGCGTCGCTATCTCTCTAACAATAACAATATTAAACGGTCCGTCTCCTGATGTGACGCCTTCTTGGTTATTGTCCAAAGCGCACGCGTGTCTTAAAATAACATAGCCTGATATTGTAAAATCATGTAAAAATATGTAAATAAATGTAAATATATATTTTTACATTATTTTACATTCTTTTACATTCTTTTACATACTTTTACATTCTTTTACATTAATTTACATTATTTTACATTCTTTTACATAAATTCATGAATTATGCATAGTCCAGAATAGTAAATTTACTATTCCGTACTATGTAAATTCATGTATTTTTACATTATTTTATATGCAGTTTTTACAGTGTATGTCACAATGGTTTTACAGCTTTCTATAAAAATAATTATTTGAATAAATCTTTAGTATTAAAATTATAATATTTGGTACTACAGGAAATTATCTGATTTGATGGGATGCATTGCATCCGACGCAAGCAATGTGAAAGGTCCTTGTAGCTTGGTGATCTACAAAGGAAAAACTTTCCGCGCGGGCGGCTTTCAATTATTTTTATAATTGATAAACTTCAAGCTAAAACGTAATGTAATTGCTGTTCTATTAATTTTAGTGGCCAAATTATAATTGTTTAAAAATTTATAAGCCATAATGTCACGTAATATTTGTCATGTTTTAAAATATAAAAAATTTATTTAATTAAAATCTGAATTCAATTATTTTGTCCCATGGGTACACGTGCACGTATACGTGGGATCGAATTGAATATGAAATATTTCCATTATTATTTTGACAATTGAAGGGCACCAACCCTAGAGGAATAGGACTGGCACTGGAACAATCAATATTTGGTACGTATTCTGTTAAAAGGGCATATACGATACAAAACTTCTAAAATGAATTTAAAATCATTATCTGATTCACTTTTTGTTTCTACAAACTATGGCTTGAATTAGGTGAATTTGGATAAGCAATATTGATAAATTATTCTTACCTTTTCTAAAAGGGACAACAATATCGTATTTATTTATTTATTTGTTAACGGGAAAACCCCAATCCATAAGAAGTAAAAAATATTGTATAATTATAAACGCATAAGTATATAAATTTTTGGTACCAATAATATCAAAAATTAAGGTTAAATAATTGTTATTGTTATTAGCCAACAGCATAGCTCTATCCAAAGGTGTATAAGATGCGTAGTTAGTTCTATGAAAGGGTATATTAAATGTTGGAGAACTTTGTCTAAGATTTCTTGTCGGAATATAAAACCGAATTTTAACAAGTATATTTTTGTTAACCGCAATTTTCATTTAAAACCAGGTTTTTGGTAAACAAATAAATCAAAAAAAGGCTAAAAAAATGGCAACTTTTATTTCGTGATCGTGGAAACTAGATTTTTAAAAGAAGGGGTTTGTAAATGTTCTTCAAACCAACAAAAATTCCAAAATCTTTCTTTTATAAATCTAGTTTTTAAAAATTTATGTAAATATATTGTTTTCTACTTTTTAGTTATACATAACATTTAATTAATGGAAGGGTTTTAACCTTAAAAACTTGTTTTTTATATTATTTTATTTGTCATTGAAAAATATAAAAGAGTGCCAATGTGATCTTTTACCAAAATACAGTCAATTTGTGAATCTCCTGCAGTGTGAGGCTCTGGCGCTGTTTTAGCTCTAGTGCGTGTCTTCTTGGCAAATGTGAATTTTATCTTTAAACAAACAAGTGGCAGACAAACATTGCCAAAATAATACCGGCTTAACCTCCAACTTTACTGTCTTTTCCAGTGACATTGAGAAATCCTCTTTACTGTTTTCTTTTAACATTTTTAAAAACAAAATCTAGTAGTAAATATGACGTATACGACTCATGCCCAAATCTATCTAGTCTTATTTTTCTCGTTTCTATTTATTTTTATTGACAAATTGAATATACATGGTGTTTCTAAATATTATGTCACTACTAAAAGAGATAGTTCCTTGGCTTATTATATGATTAAAAGTTCATAAAAACATACATCTAAAACTGTGTCTTAAGGGCCATTTGAAAAGGGCTAAAAAATACGCATTTTATTTAATAACTCAAACACCCTTTGAGATATAGCAAAGAGGTTTTGCATATGAACTATTTTTAATAAGACCCATCTTCGTATGTTAATTTCCCAACAGTGTGCGAAACGGGGGGCCTTATCAGTTTTTTGTTCCAAACTTTTTTCTGTGTATTTTTTTGTGATTTTATTTTTAGAATATGATGATTCAGTTCAAAATACATACAAATTTACTCTTGTTGTAATATTTTTAAGCGTTTTCGAGAAAAGTTCTTTTGAAAGTGTAATGTCACGGTTCAAGCACGAAAAATTAAATACTAAAATGATAAAATAATATTTTTTTATGAAAAAAGTGGAATTGTTGGAAATCCAACCCATTATTCTATTGTACACAGCGCCTGCGATAGAATAATATTATACGGTAGTTTCGAATTTCCCAAAATTGCCAAAAAACGTCCTAGACAAAAAATTCTTGGATACAAATGTGTTTCATGAAAAACTAAGAAACTTTGAAAATGTCCGTCTGTCCGTCTGCTCGTCTGTCCGTCTGCCCGTCTGTGAGTCTGTCCGTCTCTGTCCATCTGTCCGTCTCTGTCCGTCTGTCCGTCTATCTGTCTGTCTGTCTGCCTGATGTCACGTTTCTTGTAGACACGATAACTCAAGAACGAATAATCCAATCGACTTTTTTTGAAAGTTCCCCCCAAAAACAAAAAACTATAATTTTTCATAATTTTTCTTTCGCATTTCGCAAAAAGAAGATTGATTGATTGATTTTTTTTATTTAATTTTTGAAAAAAATTTTTTTTTTGGAATTTTATTTTGAAAATTTTTTTTTCTCTTTTTTTTTTTTGTTTTTCGTTTTCGCAAAAGGAAACTAAAAACAAATCAAAAAAATTTAAAAAAATTTTTGGATTATTTTTTTACATTTTTTTTTTGTTTCTTCAAAGCAAAAATGTAAAAAAAAGTTCATTTTTTTTTTTGAATTTTATTTTATTTTAATCAATTTTTTCTCGATTTTTTTTTTATTTTTATCGTTTTTCGCAAAAAAATTCAATTTTTTCTCGATTTTTTTTTTTGTGTATTTGGAAAATGCAATATACCATTTACTGTAAATAGTATATAATGGAATGCGTAGCATCTTCACGGCTTGTTATATTATTATTTTGTTTAATTCATAAAAAATACAAAAAAAAAATCATGCCGTCTTATTATCTCTCTAATGAGAGCTTTTATCAACTGAGCTTTTATGCATTTGTTCTTCAACAAAATGTTATTATCATTACATATATTTTTCCTGTCCTATAGTAATCTTTTAATGGATGCTTTTAAACACAAACATATTTTACCTTGCTCATTTTATACGTAGAGAAAAGCCACCGTATATACGAGTATTAGTAAAACTACATACATGCGACCTTTCAAGCGAAAAGTAACGAAACAAAAGTAATTTCGCAAGAAAGTAATTAGGAAAGTAATATACGACCTATTTCAGGGGGTAGGGGTCTTTACAGCGCAGTCCGTTACCGCGTTACCACGCCACCGTTACCGCGCATGAACTTTACCGTGCATGAACTTTACCGCGCATAGACTTTACCACGAAAGCCATTACTGCGAAGAAAATAACAGCGAAGGGGTCAATACTTTACCGCGAAAACCATTACCGCGCATAAGATTAAATAAAAAATAAATATTTTGCAGAAAACAATCAAACAGTTTTAACTGATATAGCTGCAGGGTCAGGGTTGTGGCTATTAATAGTTTCCTTTAAAATATTTCCGTTCGAAGTATGCAACGCACTTACAATTTTTTTTATTTTCTTTCCTGTATATGAAATGTTTATATACAGCGAGGTCTTTGCCCCTAGCACTTTTCATTTTTTTAATTTAAATCAACAATAAATAATTACGGTAAGTTTATTAAGAATGTACGATTTAGGCAACTAGATTCCCAAATCGTACCGTTTGCAGACCTTAACAAAACGTGTAAAAAATTGATTATAAATGTTATGAAGTTTAGTAAAAAACATTGGCAAAAAAAACGATTTTTTATTTTTGCGGTTTCCGATGCATTGTAAATTTATACGATAATGAAAGAAAAATAATAATAAATCGATTTTTTTTTTTGCTAAAATACCTTTTCGCTAAACTACTCACATATTTATAAAACCACACACTAGTATACTAGACAGTTTACCAAACAAACGCGTCGCGACGCTTACTAAGCATAATGGATTTTTTTAATATAAAAAAATATTTTGCTTTCACTTATGATAACAAAACTAGGATAGATTTGTTTGATGTAAAAACAAAGAGATAATAAATAAAAATAAAATAATAAATGTTGCTACCGTCCTTTTTAATAATGATAATGTTTTGTTTAAGGACAAATTATAACCAATTTTTTCACTATGGATAAGATTTCAACCTCTTTGGGGACAATGCTTCCCAGTGAAAGGACATCAGCTGACGTTATGACCTGACGCGTCAGGGGTCTCTTTAACGTAAATGATGTTTCACATTTTATTGTATTCTCAATTTTAGAATATCTTTTTTTCTATTTTGCGACTCTTATAAGCTCATAATCACACACATTTTGCGTAAGAGGTCTCTACTTTTTTTTCTGTTGGATTGGCTACGTACAAAAGCCTATCTCTTGACGTTTTGCGTGCAAATGTCAATGTCGATTTAAAGTTTAGTTTTTTACAAAATTTTGTGTTTGGGTTATTTCTTACCGTGTTAAAATTGTGGACTGGTTAATTGCAGTGAATAAAAGAAGAGATAACTGTAAAATATATCAAAATATCATTTGTTCTTAAAATTTTAAACATAGTGTAAACTGTAATGCCAACCCAAAATAAAAATGCTAAATCAGTCATCACTTTTAGAGCAAAATAGAAAAAAATTGTATAAAGCACTCGTTTCATACACGTTTTTAGAGCACTAGTACTTTAGAAAACTCGCCGCAAGCAGCTCGTTTTCTAAACTTGTACTCGTGCGCTAAAAACGTATGTTATGAAACTAGTACTTTAATATACTATTATAAATGTGTTTTATGCATAAATGGTAATAGAAAAAATTCCAAAAAAAATCATCTTAAGGGTACATTATCTTTTAGTCCCCTGTCTTTTGCATCCCTCTTCTGAAAATTCATACCTAGGCAAAAGTAAATTCTTTGATTTCTATCTTCTGCTTGTGGTTTTTTGACATCATTTATAATAATAAATAGGTGAATTCTTTAAGGTCCACTTTGAAAACCCCGGCTATAGACCTTAGCTACATTGTAAAAAGTACACTGAATATTCAGTTACAAATTTATAGAAACTTGGAAGTTATTATCCTTTACAATTGTACTTTAATTTTTGTTAAAAGCACGCAAAATTTCATGTCTGCCCTTAAATATTAAAGTACGTGACTAGAACTATATCCTTTTTAACAAAAATTAAAGTAGATTTGTATAGGATCTATCTATATCCTATCCATTTGTAACTGGACATTTAGTTAAAAATGGATAGGAAGTTATGATCCTACACAAATCTACTTTTTTTTATTACACTATAGTTCTAAAGTCAGGTACTTTAATATCTAAGGACGGACGGCCTGGTTTTGACAAAAATTAAAGTACAATTATATATGATAATAACTATTATATAACGATTTCCTATTAATTTGTAACTAAATATTCAGTTTACTTTTTATAGCGTAGCGGAAGAAAATGTACAAATGCTATGAAGGATTATAATAATTTTTACAAACTTTTCTTTACCACATATTCACGGGATATTTGTCTAAATGCGACCCAGTGTTGCTAGCAGTAGGGGTTCACTTTTTGTCTACATAGTCTAAATAGTTTACATAGTTGGTAACTATTATTTACTACCAAATCTTTGGAAGACTGTGATTTTCATAAACTTATGTTTACTAAAAAACAAAATTTAATTAGAAGTAAAAATCCATAAATAGTAAATATAAAATTCATTAGATTTTATGTCACTTTTCTCCAGAATACTTATCAATAAGTACATACATTAAATAAATTAGATTTTATCTATATAATTTGATGTTGTTTGTTCTCATTCCATAAACCGACAAGATTATTTCTATTTCCCAAACTACGTTTGAAGGGATTGTAGATATAAAAGTTGATGGTGTGAAATAAACTCAGCACGTGATCTATATATAAATACTTTCCCTATAATAAAAATCAATAGCTTTATCAGACTCGATTTGTGACCTCACAAGTACATCAAATGAAAAACCATATTGTGATATATAGTTTCAGCAAGAATTGTCTAGATATCTACTTTTAAACTTAAACTTTAATCTATTTTCTTTTTTTTTGCTTAAAAGCTGATATGGCCCCTATTAAATTTATTTCTTCCATTTAAAAAATATTTTAACCTAACATTATTTTATCCTCGGCCGTGATTGATATGCCTATAAACCACATGTAAGAATAAATTGTTTAAACTTTAAAACAACCGTGGATAAAGTATGGTATTCTACTCGCGTGTAATAATAATAATAATAATAATAATAATAATAATAATAGCTAATAATCATTCAGGTGATTAACCAACTCGACTATCGGCTCGTGTCGCAAAATTTACCCTTACTGAATAACAGTAATTATTATACGCTTGTTGAATAATATACTATTTCGTATGACCTAGTGTACACGAAATAAAGAAAAATGCATGTTCACTATATATCCTCGTTAGGATATTTTTCTATCGCACGAGTACATAGTGCATATTTAAATGAAATGACAACTATGCACACTCATTTATCCAAACGATTACACATAGCATTCATTTTGACAAAAGTCATTTGACGTTTATGAAATTTTCAAATGTCAAAATTAAACACAGGTAATTCTTTAAAATGTACATTTTTAAAGAGTCTAGATCGAACGAAAAATGTTGTTCGCAACTCGTTTGCGACAAATCCTTAGTGCACTCGAATGATTTTTTGACTTCGCTTCGCGTCGTCAAAAAAACTTCATTCTCGTGCAGGACTAAAGTCGCTTACTCGTTACGAAAACTACTATTGTGCACTACTCAGTTAATCCAAAATTGCTACTTTTTCAAAAATTAACTGAATATTTGAGGGAGGCTCCCGAAGCATTTGTGTTACAAATTTCCACGATTTGATCTAAGTGACCAGTAAAAGGTTATTCACAAGCTTCGATCTATATTACTTTGAATGCAAATAACTCAAAACCTCTTCATGTAGTCTATGCAAAGCTAGTGATTTAAAATTTGTATTAAAGATTCTCTACGGAAAAGTTAACCTTTGGTTCAAATTTTAAGTCTCTATATAAAAGCGTTCTTGAAACATGTTATTGACAAGTTGTTTTACAAAGGACGCTCATCTTTAATAAGTTTTTAAACGGTTAAAACTTGTTTTTTTTTTAATTTACATTTATAAATAGGAAATAGGGAAATAAGGGATATATCCCTTACTTAATACTCACGTTTTTTAATTTAGTAATGTTTTCGATGTTTCAATGTCATCTACTAAAAAATCCTAATACTAAAAAAAGTAACTGAAGTGACTTTTTAAATCAGAATTCAAAAAATTGTCATCATAATAAAGATAATAAGGGTAATTTGGAAAGTCCTTGTACAAGGATCAAACAAGTTGGCCAGCAATTCATGAAATATGAACTGACGATCGACTTCCATGTACATCCCCTAAGGGTTGTAAGACTCATCCGGTCCGGGGGTGAAACAATGTAACCAGGGGGAGGTGCAAAGGACACCCCCAATAAAGCAGAGATTGTTCGATGCAACCCTAAGTTTCACAAGGTACATGCACCGCCAAGCAAAAGTCTCGAAACTCTTCGGTCTAAGCTACTAAGACTATTTATTTATTTACTTATCTATATATAGTTGCACTGTATTTCTATGTATTTTGAAATAAAAACAAAAATTTTGAATCTTAATCCATCTCCACTGTTTTATTTTTTTTTCAAGATTGTATATTTCATTATCTCTGTTATCAGTGAAGAATGCAGAATATGATTGTTTATTTTAATATAATTAATATTAAAAATTATTTTTTTTAACAAAATTTTCAACAATATACTGTCAAATCTTTAAACATTCATCAACTAAAAAAATAAATAAAAAGGATCAGTATATGGCAATTCAAAAACACTTTTAAAGTCTGAATTTGACAATATTTGACGGAAACTTTTACAAAATGCAAAGAAAAAAGAAGAAGAAGAAGAAGAAGAAGAAGACAAGACACACAATTACTAAAGCGTGGTTTTTATATCCCTTTATTAAAAATTGTTTGAAGTGGTCGCCGAGATATGTGGTTTCATTGTTTAACACGTTGACTGTCAACGTGTTAAGGTATTATAATGTAACATTAAGATTTTTTTTAAAGCAGACAAAACAGTATGCTAGTTGCTCAAATATATCCCAAATTATGATTACTATTTACTAAAACTAAAACACTCTGTATCTACAATTAGTTTTAATATTTTGTGGGCTCTATTTTATTATATGCCTTGTTAGTAAGTAATGAGTGTAATAAAAAGCTTAGATTAAATTTGAACTTCCTTTCTTTGTCTGTCATAAAATGGTACTCGTTATCCATATTAAATGCGAATATAAATTAACTAGTTAAACTAGGTATGGTTAACTCAACTTTTTATTAAAAATATAACGCCTAATGAATGCTTTGTTTAAAATATTCTATTTAATCAGCAGTTTTTTTTTATCCAATTTAAAAATTCATACCTACTCATAAAACAAACAAAAATAGAAATATCGGTACCTCAGTTCTAAACTCTTGTATCTCGTAAATGGGTCAATTTATAACCCATCAAGTGACCGGATCGTTGAGAGAAACTTACTCGTAGATAGAACTGCAGCTGAAAATTTATAAGATAATCTATTATGTCACAGTAATCCCTGGATATGATTAGGTTTTAAAGATAGGGCATCAGAAACAAACAATGGGTCTTGGTAGTATAGTGTATGGACATCATAGATCAATTAACAGTTAAATCGCGTTTGCAAATCTTTGGAAGATATTGGTAAAAACTCTTCAGGAGGCATTAAAAGTTGAATCTTATAATACTTTTTGTGTAGATTTTAACAGCATTTGGAAAATTTACATATCGTTCACAATTTTTGAGAAAAAAGCATTAAACTACGATTTTAGTGCAATCGTTGGACTGGTATAATACCTACTTTGATGACTATTAACACGTAACTAGACTAAAATAATAGCTATAATATAAAAGTATAAAAGTATAATAGAAAATTTAATGAAATTTTATCCTATTTGTCAGACAATATTTCTGTATCAATTTTTACCACCTCAGGGTGCTTTAAGTTGGCCAGTATATTATATCCTTCACATTTTGATTTTCTTGTCAATGTCAAACTTTTGGCGCGAAAGTTATTAGCAAATTTTAAAATTAGCAAATGCGTTGGTTAGAAAGAAATTTAAATTTTAATAAATTAACGATCGGTAAAGCTGCAATTTTTAACAGATTTTTAATAAGTTAGACATGAAATTAGGTTACATAGCAAATTACTTTATCGTTAGTTAAATGGTTAAATTAAATATTTTAATTTATAGCATAACATAAATATTAAAAAAAAATACAATTACAAAAAGGCGTATTTAGGTAAAAATACACTAGGCAACACGGTTTCTTGTCCCGATTGGAGTCATATGTTTTTTAACTAATTTTGGGTAGCTGAAACCGAATCTGGCCTCAGAATATTTCTACTACCTAAATTATCTGAGAAAAATAAGATAAAAATGTTGAAAAATCATTATTTTATCCCTCTTTTGTTCTAAAATCATGGGAGATAAAAATATTCCAAGGACAAATTTAGATTCGGCGACTCAATATTAGTTAAAAAATACCCAACTTAAAACATGGAAACTTTAAATTCATAGGTAGAATAAATAGGGATATTTTGAAAAAAATATTCAAAAAAAAATGGATAATGTGACAAAACTAAGTAGGGGTGGAGGGTAAGAAGAAGGGTGCTTAAGGGGACAATCTTATCGCCACGTACTCATGCTAAAAATTGTCAAAAATCAGTACTAGGGGGTCAAAAATGAACCAAATAAATGTTACGTAATATGGTTCTTATGTAATAAAGTAAAATTTTTATGATGTAGAACCATGAAAAAAAAAAACAAACAAAAATACACAATATTTAGTTTTATAAATTATTTTTAAATTTGCATAATTGCCTGTACTAAAATTTAAAAAATAAGCCGTGCTGGATTTTTTTAAGGTCAAATTTGGATTATGCGCCTTTAAATTGATAAGAAAAATATATTTTTGGGCTCTGGAAAAAAGTTTACACTGTGTACTTTAATTTTGTTTCTTTTTCATTTATTTACTTTTTACGAACAAACTAAGCAAAATAAAAAAATATTAGTATACATATTTTTGTAGAGAATTTTATAATCTACAAATTAAGTCCTATAAAATTTTTATACAGATTTGATAGTTTTGCCACAAAAGAGCAATTAAGTAAACTCTGCACTTTCGTTTTAAGCTTTTTATTTTTTTTTTCGCGTACTTACTCTGACAGTAGGTCCTTGGCATATATATTTTTGAGTTCCTCGTATTTTTTTTTAATAAAATTTTCAAAATTCTACTCTTCTTTTTTAAGATTTAAAAAAAAAACGTCATTATTTTCTGGACTTATATCTCAAAAATTTTAGGTGCTGAAATTTTTCTAAGGTCAGATTCGGTTTCTACGCCCTCGAATTAGTAAGAAAAATTTAGTTTCCGATCGGGGCAAAAAAAAAGTTGAGTTTTATTGCCTAGTGATATTAATGTAAAAAACTATTTTTAGTTAATATCTCGTTTAGCAAACAAATAAAATAGCTGTAAAATAAATTAGGCAATAAAGAAAATTAGAAAGATATGTATTTGGATATAATGTACTTTAAGCAAAAAAATATTGTTAGTTAATTTTAAACTTTGAAAACCGACGCGTCGCCAGTTTATTAACATTTTATATTAAGCTTTTAAATGAAAGAATATATTTTTACTATTAAACTAGATACTTACCTTTATCTCGGAAACTTTATTCTGTGACATTAAATATGGCAAACAAGTGCCGTTATAAAGATAGTTAATTCCCTGGAATTCTTTATATGAAAATTTATTACTTCTGACTGCTATATTTTAAGAATTTAAATTTAATCAGCATAATACACTCGCGCTTTTTCCCAAACGTGTTTCAAAAATGGAATAAGAAAAATAACAGCAATAATTCTTGATGGTGTCGAGTTGACAATTGCTGCTCCCCCTTGAACAACGCAGGAGTCTAGGGAGTGATGTATCAAACAAATGTAGCTGTTTTATGTCTTTGAGTAATATCAAATTAGGACTTAAAAAACACACTAGATGATTGAATATTTCATAGACAGACAAATATCGTCTTGTAAATTTCAGAACGTCGTATCTCAAAAAAAGACAACTTTACAGGAATGAGAAATAACTCTTTCTCGCATTATTCATAGGTTTGGACTTTTTTGTATCAAACAAATGTAGCTGTTTTATGTCTTTGAGTAATATCAAATTAGGACTTAAAAAACACACTAAATGATTGAATATTTCATAGACAGACAAATATCGTCTTGTAAATTTCAGAACGTCGTATCTCAAAAAAAGACAACTTTACAGGAATGAGAAATAACTCTTTCTCGCATTATTCATAGGTTTGGACTTTTTTGTATCAAACAAATGTAGCTGTTTTATGTCTTTGAGTAATATCAAATTAGGACTTAAAAAACACACTAGATGATTGAATATTTCATAGACAGACAAATATCGTCTTGTAAATTTCAGAACGTCGTATCTCAAAAAAAGACAACTTTACAGGAATGAGAAATAACTCTTTCTCGCATTATTCATAGATTTGGACTTTTTTGTATCAAACAAATGTAGCTGTTTTATGTCTTTGAGTAATATCAAATTAGGACTTAAAAAACACACTAGATGATTGAATATTTCATAGACAGACAAATATCGTCTTGTAAATTTCAGAACGTCGTATCTCAAAAAAAGACAACTTTACAGGAATGAGAAATAACTCTTTCTCGCATTATTCATAGGTTAGGACTTTTTTGTATCAAACAAATGTAGCTGTTTTATGTCTTTGAGTAATATCAAATTAGGACTTAAAAAACACACTAGATGGTTGAATATTTCATAGACAGACAAATATCGTCTTGTAAATTTCAGAACGTCGTATCTCAAAAAAAGAAAACTTTACAGGAATGAGAAATAACTCTTTCTCGCATTATTCATAGGTTTGGACTTTTTTGTATCAAACAAATGTAGCTGTTTTATGTCTTTGAGTAATATCAAATTAGGACTTAAAAAACACACTAGATGATTGAATATTTCATAGACAGACAAATATCGTCTTGTAAATTTCAGAACGTCGTATCTCAAAAAAAGACAACTTTACAGGAATGAGAAATAACTCTTTCTCGCATTATTCATAGGTTTGGACTTTTTTGTATCAAACAAATGTAGCTGTTTTATGTCTTTGAGTAATATCAAATTAGGACTTAAAAAACACACTAGATGATTGAATATTTCATAGACAGACAAATATCGTCTTGTAAATTTCAGAACGTCGTATCTCAAAAAAAGACAACTTTACAGGAATGAGAAATAACTCTTTCTCGCATTATTCATAGGTTTGGACTTTTTTGTATCAAACAAATGTAGCTGTTTTATGTCTTTGAGTAATATCAAATTAGGACTTAAAAAACACACTAGATGATTGAATATTTCATAGACAGACAAATATCGTCTTGTAAATTTCAGAACGTCGTATCTCAAAAAAAGACAACTTTACAGGAATGAGAAATAACTCTTTCTCGCATTATTCATAGGTTTGGACTTTTTTGTATCAAACAAATGTAGCTGTTTTATGTCTTTGAGTAATATCAAATTAGGACTTAAAAAACACACTAGATGATTGAATATTTCATAGACAGACAAATATCGTCTTGTAAATTTCAGAACGTCGTATCTCAAAAAAAGACAACTTTACAGGAATGAGAAATAACTCTTTCTCGCATTATTCATAGGTTGAAAATGTACTTTTTTAATATAAACTTAATACATTTTTAATGATTAACTTACCTTAAATCATTTTATTGTGTATAAAATAAATAAATACAAATAAAAACCTAATGTTTATAGATACGACATTTTGATGCTCAAATTAATAAAAAAATTTAAGATACGAGCTTTGAAACATTATTATATTAATATTTTACCAAAATATAATTAATTATTATAATATTATTATTAATTATTGAAACATTTAAACTTCAAAAAGTTTTATAACATGCGCATAAGATATCAAAAAAGCGTAGCCAAATGAAAAAAAGTCCGTTCCAAAATAGTCAGTTAACTAGAATTAAGAGATACGAGGTTTAAAAATTTATTTATTTATAATCATCTAAGATACGACGTTACTATTTTGCTTATATTTTTGTTATTTAAAAAAATAATAGCAGGTGAAACTTATTTTTTTAGATGTAAATTGATAATATAAAGCGTTTAAGTCCAAAATCTCAAAATCGAAAAAAATTGAGACGTCCTGAAATTTACAAGACGATATGAGGTCTGTTATTTTAATTTTTTACACATCATCAAGACATAAAGAAGAGTCTACTTTTTCTTATGTCTTTTACATTGCTGTCTCTCCAGTTTGAAAAATTTGTTTTAGTAAACGCCTATAAAGGGTTTTTTAAAATACATGCTAATAATAATAGTTATGTGCAGTATAAAATAGTAATTATATACCAAGGTAAAGAAGACATTTTTTATACCCGAGCACTAGTAGCACATTTATTCTTATTATTTAACATTTTTATATCAATAATAAACTAAAATGTTTGCTGGATCTTAATTAACCGCGCAAAAATAAGTAGCCTTTGAAATCGCCATTTTTGAAAAGAAATTAATAAATTGATTTATTCACTGAAAGTTGACAGTTCTTAATTTACTGAATTATATGTTATTTTCTTATAATTAATCAATTTATAACGATTTATATTAGCCCTGCCCATTTTTTATCCAATAGCAAAATAGTTTTGCATTTTGTCCATTAAAAATTATAAGCAATGACATGTCTTTGCAGTTCAAGGAAAATCAAGTGGCAGATATCAATTGTTTATAAAATTTACTACTACTAGGAGAGAAAAAAATATTATTGCTATGGTGAAGAAAATGTATTTCACAGTCTGAAAACGTAATAAATAATGGTATGTTCTAGTGGAAAATAGAATTTATAGAATACTTGGTTTACTATGATCATTTCAAAGAAGGTAAGTAAATAATAAGGGAACGTTCAAGTATTACGTAACGCAAATTGTACCAAAATTCATACACTTCATACTCCGGTTCTCGCGTTATTATAGATTTTAGATATTTAATATTTTGGGTACCCCCCCTAACAGGGGGTGTGTAAGGGGGGTAGCCAAAATATAAAATCTCTACATCCTTGAATAACGTGAGAACTGAGAAGTATATGAATTTTGGTACATTTTGCGGTACGCAATACTTGAAGGTTCCCTAACCCTAGTAAGGTGAATACTTAATATTTAGTGCATTAAATTTATTAAAAAAGAGTATTTTTGAGCGAAAAAAATTAATTTAGGATAAAATGATGTACTTAACACGTGGGTTAACAGATATTACCCACTCAAAAAATTTACTCACACTCACACTCACACCTTTGGGGAAGGAAGGGGGTACAGGAGTTTGTGACCCTTTGTGACAGGTATACATGTTATGTGATGTCACACAAAAAGTGCTAGTATAATTTTTTCTATCTCATCCTTAAGGCCTTGATATACAATATTTCATGTACTTCTTTCTTTGAGCAAAATTTTATCTAAAATTTTCAAAATGGGAAAGCAAAATGTAATTATAGTATATTATTTAATAGGTATAATAATTGCTATTAATCAATGAGGGTGAGCCGCTAGGTGAGTGGCCTAATCACCCGTATCATTAATAGCTATTATACGCGAGTAGAATACTATACTTTATCCACGGCCGCTTAAATATTTAAACGGTTTATTTTTATAGAACCGTGACTAATAGGCCTATTAATCCCGACGGTGGATAAAAATTTTTAAAACACAATATTGATTTTTTGTATAATAAATATAAAGTGATGCGTTATATGGGGGAGGGGGAGTTAGTGCCGGATTGAAACTTTGTGACAAGGGGATGTAAGGGGGTCAAAAATGGCTAAAAAACGCGTGACATACTTTATGGTCGTCAGTAAAAACTCATAATATATGCAACAGTTGCATTGAAACATAAGACGCTTTCCTTTTGTATCTGTAGTGATATAGTCTGACACACGGTAATAAACCTACGACAAAAGGGAGTGGTAGGTGCAAAACAACACAAAACACCAACAAAAAAAAACTGCAATTAATGCGAATTCGGTGTAAACGTGTGCGTAGTAAGATTTTATATTTAACTAATTTTTTTTTCCGCGTTCTTTCGGTAGCTTTAGATCCGTGTGTCAAACAATATTATGTTGAGTCAAAGCAGTAGATATCTCATCTCTTAAGCACTTGCACAGGACGTAGTGCTTGAGTAGTAGCTGGTTTCACATTATAGTCCGTCCAATTATGCAAAGTTTAAAATTCCCACGATTTTTAACATTGATTAAAAACTCGTACCTTTTAACATATAAAATATTGTGACATTTTTTGTCTATGACAATAATTGACGGTCGTTAAAGCTAATAAAAGAAGAGAAAGTTACATACAAAAATGGTTATACATAATGTTATTTTATATGGTATTGAAAAAGATACTTTTTTGGTTTATTCTTCATACACTCACACTAAATTAGCATATTCTACACATTGTACAAACGTAAATTATATTGAACACAAGAAACACGTCAAAATTTTTAGGTTACAATTACAACTTAAGGCCTATCCAGAGGCTCGCATAACAACCATTACAAGATACATGACGACACACCAAGCCAATCCTGGCAACGCATTTTTATGTACTATGCTTGTTATGCGAGTCATTGGATAGGTCCTTTCCAGGAAAACAGTACCGACATCTGTTAAATTTTTGATACACTACGATTTATGCATAATTATGCTATTTATGCTCTCTGTAGTGTAAAACGGGCCGCGTCCCTTACCCACTTGCATAACTGGACGGAGTATAGTATTAGAAACATGGAGGAAAGCGTCTATATTTTACTTATCCTAACCTACGTCTTACTTTAAATTTAAACTTATTCTCTGACTTAGAAAATTGTTGGAAAAAGTATGTTAGTTCAAAATAACAATTTAATGTTATTGCACCGTATTCTTAAAGAAAACCAATTTCCATAAGGAAATCGTGCTTTCAACAAGTAAAATCTAAAATGAAAAGTTACCGGATGTTTCCCCATAGGTGCCAAACTTACTTTAGGGTAACAAAATGCCTATATTTACCCTGAAGCTAGCTGAGATAAGCATTATGCTATATATGCTTTTATCATATCGTTCCTATATTATAGGCAGTTATGCTACCAAAGTATGTATGACGTTATATGTAAAAAGAAACCTGAAGGTGGTAAAAATATTTTTTTTCAGGTGAAATAGTTATTTATAATACATTTTTCGATTGAGTGGGTTTTTAGAAGCCGAGGGCCGGCCGATGGGGCTGGACCGAGGGCCGGCCGATGGGGTTGGACCGAGGGTAATAAATCTATGAAATCGAAATTTAACTTTTTGCTCGTGTATTATACAATATTTTTTATTCGATTGTCGCTTACATTAAATTATAATAAATTATTAAAATATACTTAATTTAAAATTGCAAAAAATATTTCTTTTTATTCTCTTATTACTTATCTAGTTATCCATGACAAATTGCTAGAAAACAATTGAATCGTTTCTTTTGCGTGCCATTTTCATATTAGCTTGGTGCTTTCATTAATTTCTGTTAAAATTTATTTGTTATGAAAATATTAATTCTTCTAAAACCGTTCTATGAATATTATGAATATTCAAATGGATTTTACAATTTAAATTTTGTGTTTGTAATTTATTTTAGTGCATGAATACAGAATAATCGGTTAACATATATTTTAAGGTTATGTTATAGAAGAAATTTTTATTTTGTATGAATTGATGACAATAACTGTATTTGGTCAAAAAGAACATATAGTTCAGGACCAAAAGTGACCAAAATGTCATATTTCTTTATAAATGTTACAGAAAAGGTAAAGCATCTTCTTTAAAAAAGCGTAAAAATTACAAGTTTTAGTTGGCCACAAAGTTCAACTTTTCGCCAAAAAGTCCAAACTCCTTTAGGGTTCGGTTCCGGACCAATATTCCTATAGTTGTTTTTCATTATCTTTGATGTAGAATCATCTTTTTTAATATGTGACATACATAAGACTGCAAAAACCGTGTATTGATTAAAAACCCTTATTTTTTCAATTTTTAAATTAACGAATAATGCCTTTTTAAGATGAAATTTTGCACACAATCTTATATTTGTATTTTTCATTGTAATGAAGGTACTTAAAAGTTTTTAAAATTCGTATTTTTTTTTTTCAAAAATAACCTAAATGCTAAACTAATGAAATATTTGGCTAAATAATTATTAATAAATGTTATTAATTATTTAAAATAATAAACGGAAATATGGAATAGATATAATTTATTGAATACAAATTAGAAATTCAAAAACAAGAAGACTGATTTATTATTCTTGGTTCTACCCTATTTAATTGTCGAACTAGAAAAACAATTTAATAAGCTACAATTATAGTTGGAAATTACTTTTCCTATTAATTTTATTACATAAATGGTATTAGATAATTTTTATTCTTTAACAATAAAAGGGTCATTTTAAACCAACCGTAAAGATATACAAAAATTAAAAAGTAGGTATGCTTAAATTGGATTTGGTTATACCTACTCATATATATTGAGTTTGAAAAAAATTGAAAATTTTCTACTGCTTTATTTACGAATTTAATATTTTAACAAATCTATCTTCACCCTTTAAGGAGGTAGGACTACCCCTTATACTTTCCCGAGGAAAGTGTTGCGTTAGAAAAAAAAAATAGTTATTTTCTTAACTAGTGTATTAAGTGGATTATTTTTAAATAAAAATCTATAATTTTGCGAAAAATTATGTCAAAAATATTAAGATGAAGTTTTCTTAATACTAAAATAATAGGTAGTCATGGCATAAGTATGCCTATTAAAAATAAACAATTGCTAGTTTTACATTTCTTACAAACGTTAAAATGGACTTTTTAATAAAAACAGTATTTTATTCAAAAACTAAAGAATAATTTGGGGTTTTCTTTAATTTTTATGGTTTAGTTAACGTGCTTCTATTTATAGAGTAGTTATAATACTTAATTAATAGGGTATGTAACTAATTTTGGGTGAGATCAAAAGCTGTACGTAAAAGTGTGGGTGAAAAATTTTTTAGTCACTAGTGGACAAAACTCACTTTTGACATTTAAAATAGTGCTCAAAACAAGTGTTTCTGTGAAGGTGTTGGATAAATAAAATGTTCTATTGCTTCTTTTACATTTCTTTACGTTTTATATCCAAAAATTATTTACGAAAAAAAAATATAATCAATGTCAATGTTAATCAGTCTGTCCGGAAAAATTGTAACCACGATATCTCGAGAACGCTTTAGCTAAAGACGTCAAAGTTGGACCACTGGTTGCTAGCAAGCTAAGCATGCATATCCAGAGTTCTGGGCCAGGATTGTTTTTGGTAAAAATCAGGTGGGGTAATGAGGTAAAACTATCTTTTTTTTTAAATAAAAAATATATATATTTTTTTCGTTTTTCAAAAAATAAAAAACATTTTTTCTTTGAATTTATTTTATTTTTTTTTTCGTTTTTGGTTTTATTGGACCTATGCCTAAAGGGAAAGTATTATTTTTTTGACAGCAATATTGATATATTTTTAATAAGCTGATAAAAGTCTGTAGGTACATATATTTTTAATTAGCTGATAAAAGTTCGTAGGTGTTTTGGGACTTTTTGTAGGCAGATTTTTTTAATATTTAATTTAGTTTTAACGAGTTGCAATGTACCAAATGTTATCCGGTTAATTAAAAAAATGTAAATATAGATGGTCCTATGGGTAATATGGGTGAAGAAAAAATAAAAAAAAAATAGCGAGACGAAAAACCCCCAGGTTCTAATACTTATCGGCTGGCTTAGAAAATATAAAAATGGATGGTTCCCCCCCTAGGGGTCCCTTATGGATCAGATATAGAAACTTTTAAATATAAAATTGTTTTTAGCCATTCTAAAAACCCCCAGATACCAATTTTTATAAATATACGATTTCTATAATTTTTCCTTATAAAAACTTTGAGGTGGATTATCTCGAAAACTGAACCAACGATTTTTTTCTTGACGGATTTGGATTCCTCATCAAAAATTATGTAAGAAAACATGAAACAAAAGTTGAAAAACTAGTATATTGGTAAAAGCATAGTGGTAGTGAAATTTGACTTATCTTATAGTATTTTTTCCTCTGATTTCAAATCTGTTCATATAAGGAGCCACAAAATAACTGTATGCAAAATTACAAAACTCTTATGGTGCATTCATACCGAAATTAACTACACTAACGAGAAAAATAATTAATTTTTGGTCTATACTGCGCAGGCGTAGTGAAAATTTCAACTTAACTAGAAAACTAATTAATTTTATGACTACACTGCGCAAGCGCAATTATAAATTACTTACCTGTACCGAAGCTCTAATTAAATACGCGCGAATTTAAATAAAATTAATAAAATTTCGAGCCTGTAGGGTTAATTTGCATTCTGTGATAAAAAAACACTATAGGTGCCTAATATTATGCCAAAATCTAGATGACTTTACAGCCGTTTGCCCAAAATATTTCGAAATGTTTACATAACCTTAAAATGTAGTGATTTGTGGCTAGTGCGAGTTGTGTTCTGTGGCTCTCTATAATATGTAGGCCTTTATTCAGTGCAAGTGAATAATTAGACACAATGTTTCTTCGAATGTGCTCTTCAAAGTCATAGCTGGTGAGCTTGTCAACAAAAAACTGTGTACCTAATCGAATGGCAAATTTATGCTGATGTATTTTGATTTCAGTTTAACTATTAGTACCGTAGACAGTCTTTCACTAAAGGAACCAAATCTAAGAGTTGTACAACAATATGGTGCTCAAAAAACAAAAAGAACGCATGACGTTCTTGAAGGAAAAATCTAATGTATTAAGGTATGAATATTATAATAATTTAATTATACATATTATACAAGTGTTTTTATGATATATCACAAAATGATAATAGTTTCTGTATGTGATAGGAGGATTTCACACCAGTTTTATATGTTAGTTTTTCTATAAGTAAGCTATGAAATAAAAAATAGCTTATTAAATTAAAATTTTGAGGTTAGGTTTTAAAATTGTGTTTTAAATACTACTACAGAAAAGATCGTATCTATATTTTAGTATTGTTACTTCGACCTACTGCATTTTTTTTGCAGAATATAATTAGCCTTGTTATCCAGTGAAGAAAGAATATACCAGGTGTTTCAGCTAAGATAGATCAATCGTTTTTTGGTATTATTATTGAGGCTATTGGAATAAAATTTATTTTGGTCAGTGTAGTATTATATTAAATTGTAGATCCTGGGATTTTCAGGACTGATGTTAGAAATTACTAAAATCGTAAAATATAGTTGTATAACTTTTTTTTTAGAGCCAGAAGTACATGGTGACATAAAAAAACTTGGAAGTACATGGAAGTAGTTGAAATAAATTAGTAAGTACTTCCACAACCAAATTGGAAGCAGATGTACATTTTTTAATGAACAAATTTCCCCTCGATTTACTATTTCTACTTCAAGGAACTTCAAGAAAATACAATAACAATTTTTAAAGTAAGTACATTTTTTTATATAATTTAACGTGACGTAACAATAGGGGGAGGGGGGAGGGTCAGTGCTGTGTGGCTTAATGTGACAAGGGGGTCAAAAATTACCAAAAAAAAGTGTGACATACTTTATTCACGTCCCCTATGGTAAATTTTAGAAAACTAATTCAGTATTTAGGTCTTTAAAATTTGTTTGATTATTTGAGTTGATGACCAATCCATCAATTCCAAATACCCGGGATTATATCCTTCCTTCTTAATGCTGGGATTGAAGAGGCCAGAACTGATCCTGGGTTTGAGCTTTTGGGGTTCAGGAGTTACGATACAACTAGCTAACCAACTAACCAAGTGCACTTGGTCATGACACCCTTTTATGCATGAAATTATATATATTTTTTTTAATATAAACGTTATATAACGCAAAAATATGAAAAAAAAAATTGAAAATGCACAATAATATTTAAAAAAAGCTTTTTCAGAGGCTTTGGGGGCGTCAAGTATTACGTAAGCAAATTGAAGCAAAATTCATACATACCCTGGTTCTCGCTCCTAATAAGGAGGTGTTAGGGGGTAGCCAAAATATGAAACTTCTCAAGTCTTTAATAAAGCAAGACCCAGGGTATAAAGTGTATAAATTTGGCCCCAATTTGCTTTCATAGTACTACCAAAATTAAAAAAATAGGTAAAATGAAAGCAAATGGAGATTTGGCTGGGAAATAAGTTATCATTTTTTTTTAGCTAATTTTAAATAGAAAATGGTATTTTCATGAAAATAGCAGATATGAGAAATAAAAGTCTGTAGAGACTATGTATGATGACAAAAGGACTTAATTACAAAAATCTCTATATGGACCAAATATGATATTTATAGAATATGGTGCTGCACAATAGGCCGGGACGATTTTGTTTTAAGAAGATCCAGGACAACTAGTAAAAAAAGTTGTAGGGGGTAACCTTGTTCTGTCTGCCTTCCCCTCCTCTTTAAGTTTTAAACTGCTTAAGATATAAGCTTATTATTAATATACACAGTGTATTTGAAATAGGGTCAGTAGTTTTAAGGGGTGATTCTACATCATAAAATATGAAAAATGTTTCTATAAACATATGTCTAAAAATGCGTCGAAAGGGAGCTAAGCCCCTTTGAAAGTGGCTAAAAAATTTGGTTCTCATTTAATATCTTAAAAACACTTTGAGATATACACTGATAAAAATAAATTTGCTAAAAGTAATTTTACATTTCAGATGTAAAAAATTATATTATGTAAACCGGAAATTTACATTATGTATACCGGATATTTACAAAAAAAAGTGTAAAATTACGTGATACATACCTCAAAATTACATAAAATTTGTAAATTTTCGATATTCATCTTGTTAATGTTAAAAACGAAATGTAAATTTCCGGTATCCAATATAGGTTATTTTGATGCCAACTCCAGAACTGGCATATTACATTTCGTTTTTAACATTTCTTTCAGTGCAAAAAGTATTTTTACACTTCAGGTGTAACCAAAATTTACATTATGCATACCGGATATTTACAACAAAAAAACTGTAAAATTACGTGATACATACCTTAAAATTACATTAAATTTGTAAATTTTAAATTATTATTATAATAGTAATGTAAAACACTGTGGTACAAAATTCCTTTTTCAAAGGTCCCAAAAATGAGTACCTATAAATAAATAAAATAAATTCATCTTGTTATGTTATGTTAAAAACGAAATGTAATATTCCGGTTTTGGAGTTGGCATCAAAATGACCTGTATTGGATACTGGAAATTTACATTTCGTTTTTAACATTAACAAGATAAATACTGAACATTTACAAGTTTTATTTAATTTTAAGGTACCTATGTATCACGTAATTTTACACTTTTTTTTTCTAAATATCCGGTATACATAATGTTTTTGTTACATCTGAAATATAAAAATACTTTTTGAAAATCCACTTTTATCAGTGTAGCAATGATCCTTTGCATATGAACATTGACTAAGTAGGGAACCAATGATATGAACTAATCTAAACTTAACTATACATACAATGGCTTGCCTAGTCATATAAAGGGTCTGGAAATTACTTCTTTTAAAAAATCATTAAACATTTTTTTTTTAATGACAGGGCATTGCAATGCTGTCTTGATATGTGTTATTTTTCAATGTATAACTTAAATGACATAAAACCAAATGTAAAATAAAATAAGTAGAATAAGGAAAATTAAAAAAAGTGAATTTAAAAATATTTAATATTGATATATTATAAGCAATGTAAAATTAAATATATGTTATCTATATATAGGAAGAGCCTGAGAAAAACATTTGAAGGTGAAATTTCAGGTTTTGAGGATGAAAAATTAAATACTAAAATTTTGAAAACCAAAATTTTAATGATGTAGGATTAAGTACATCAAAAACTAAGAAAAATACCTTATATACAGGACTTGTATTACAGGTACTTTCAAAAATCAACCCTAAGGGAGCTATGGTCTCCTAAAAATCTAAAAAAGCGATTTTTCGACCTACATGTATATATAGAAACTTTTTTTCTTAGTTTTTGATACAGAATGATGCAGATTGAAATTTTGTTTTTCAACATTTTAGTATTTAATTTTTCATGAAATTTTACCTTTGAATGCATTTTTCTTGAAAACAGTGAATCCTACACTGTTACAACAAGAGTACCCTGTTTATGTATTTTGACCTGAAGAATCATGTTCCAATAAAATTAAAAAAAGTTACACAGAAAAAGGTTTAGGGCAAAAAACTGATAGGGCCCCCTCAGTTTCACATGCCCCTGGTTAAAATAAGTACATGAGCCTCATTAGAATTAGTTTACATGCAAAACCTTGTTGCTATATTTGAAAGGGTTCCTGAGTTATTAAATAAAAACCGAATTTTTTGACCACTTTGTCATATTTTCTGATGTAGAATCACCCTCAAAAATTATTTACCCTATTATGGTGTATATTTGTTAATTTGGATCATATTATTTACGTGTTCTAAATTTCAGGTTAATATCCTAATCCATTCAAAAGTTAAATAGAAATACTATTATTATATATACATGTATACAACAGTAAATAAAATAAATATAAAATTAACTTTTATGTCCTGGTTAATTTTTTTTTATTGAAAATTATTTCATTTATATTATTATTAAATACAGCCATGAGTAGCATAGCCAATGAAACTGTGTTCTACAATACTACTTGATTCTCCAACATTTGAATAAAAATTATTAAGGTGTAACAACTTTGACAATCCTTGTACTCGAATGATGATCCTTGCACTTGCTTGAAAAGATGATTTTATAAATGACCAATGATCACTGATCATTGACAAATTGCCAAACACTTTTTTTTTTCAATACCGCCTTGTATTAAATTAAAAATAAATATGTATATTACACAAAAATGTAAATAATTTTGATTGTGTGATCCATTAGGCGTGTTCAAGTTCACGTTCAGAAGCCATAGTACCCAGATAGGAATTTTAAAATATTTAAAAGTTAAGTAAATTAGTCTTTTTTTTCTCCTACTTCCTTTATTGTAATGGGAACATGTTTCAAAGCATTATATTTGCTTCATCTTCAGCCCTTGAGACTAAAAGAATAATAACGGTAAGACATTTACATATAAAAATTACAATTTAAAAATACAAGAAAAAAAAAACAAGATTTGTCACGGAATATACAAACATGTTTGTTTTATACTGTTTAACGTCGTTTTTTGCTGTTATGGCCTAATTATGTGCCCTCCGAAGCACGGTAATATACAAACAAAATTTCAAAGTTCAGCTTGATATGAGGGGTTTATTTATTGGACAATGCTTGTACACCTATCCAACAATATTCTACAATCCTACAATTTATTATTCCATAATCATCTACAATCCCCCACAATCATCTGAAATCTTCCTACGATCTTTACCAATCTTCATTAAAATTTTTGACAATCTTCCACAATCCTTTGATTCTCACAATCCTTGTACACTTTTTTTTCAATAAATAAACCCCTCGGCTTGATACATTAAGAGATACAAATAAAATACAAACATTTCAGACAAACTCCAGCTTGACATTTCGAGGTTAAGTTGTGGTGTTAGACCGTGTCTGTTGAGCCGCAATTTACTAGTTGTGTTGTTCCAAGTATAATTTTTTTGTTTTGTAAATCGTATACAGCGCCTGCAGTAGATTCTATCGCTAGAATAGTATTATACGGTACTTTCGAATTTTCAACAAATTTCAAACCGTCCTAGACAAAAAATTCTTGGTTATAAATTGAAAAAATAAACAACTACTTTACGTTCTCATAAAATTAATTTTTTTTTTCTTAAATCGTCTTATTTTTTCTAAAACATCGAGAAAAATCTAAAATAAAAAAAAATGATATCTGTCTGTCTGTCGGTTTGTCTGTCTATCCACGATAACTTAACTATTTGAGCTAGCAACTTGAAATTTGGTATGCAAATGTATTTTTATATTATCTTGGACAAGTTCCTATTTGAGCAAAATTGGTTGGGGTGAAGAGGGGGTAAAAGGGGGGGGGGGGGGTTAAATGTTTGTTTTCATCGTAATTTTTTATTATTTACATAGAAAAAAATATGGACCACATAAAACGTTAAATAAAACTACATAAAAATGTTATCATATTTATTTAATTCATCCAATAATTTTGTATTTTTTTCTTTTGTTTCCAAACCATCTTCATCTGTCGAATTTGGAACATATTTTTCCAATTTTTGACTCTGGGATGTTGACATTTTCTATTCTAAAAGAAAAATGGGAAATTACATTTAGACACTTCCCTGAGGGAATTTACTAAGAAATAGGGCCGGATTCAAGGGGGGTGGAACGGTGGGTAAGAATCCCCGGGGCCCGGGCTTGCAAGGACGGCCTGGCGAAAATTTTCTGCTAGGAGTGAAGCTTTTTTTTTCAGAGGCGAGGACCTTTTGGAAAAATGGGGAGCCCAGGAATAAAGTATCCCAGGGCCTGGGCTGGCTTTGTCCGGCCCTGTTTGGAGGGGCCATATTTTTAGGTAATAAATATATTTTTTTATATTCTAAAAGAAAAGTCGGAAATTAAATTTAACTTCACCAACCTAAAGGGGAGGTGTAGCTGAAAGTGACAATATAAAATATTCCAATTATATGTGACGATGGAGCATTATAAAACTATTAAAAATAGCAAAAATCGGTGAAATACAGTTCGAACAGGCAAGTCAGTGTCAAAACAAGTTACTAAATTCACACTATAGTTGGTAACTATTATTGTGTTACATGGGGGAGGGTTTTTAAAATATATTAGCTATTAATAGCTAAATTTTGCATTACATATTTAAAGTATCACCCCTTTTATGTAGGCATTTTTTAAAGCAGGAATCCATGGCCAAGGGACAAATGTCACAATTAGCATAAGGAGAATAAAAGTTTTATTTGTACAAATATTCTATTTGTACTTTTAAAATTGATTCCTTTTTCTATTGAAGATGTATGGCCACCCCATTTGTTGTCTGTTAATTTTTTTTTGTAAATATATGACCACCCCAACACTTTACCTGGTAGGCCATCATGGTGTCAGTCTGACACCATAAACTTAAGTAAATTTACATACCTTTTATTCTGCATGTGATGGATTTTTCTGTATAACTCTTAAATTTCATATTGGATGAATCATCCCTATAATGTAATAAAGACTTAGTCTGTTTCTATATAAATGGTTATTTTTGATCTGATCCTAAAAACAAAAACTAATAGCATATATTATTTATAAATATCCTGTTTACTCTAGTTATTTTAATAAGTTATTGTTTACTTTTTTGTAATCCTAACTCACATTGCCCCTAAGTTATAACTTAGCTTATCTCGTTCAAAACATAAATAAAAAACACTTATACAGAAACTTTAAATGAATAAACAGGATTTGGATCATATATTACATGGTACGAGTAAGATAATAGGAATTATTCGAGTATTATTTTGCTCTTCGAATATAAAAACTAACTTACCTACATTATAAATAACTAGGAGACAGCGAATGAATACGTTAAAACACCTTTTCACTTATGATAAGTGACTTATCAGAAGTCTCCTTCAGTGAACACCACAGAACACCTCTTCTTTACGCCGTATTTTGAGGTTAGGTCAACCTTTTCTTGAACTGTAGCCAGAGAATAGCAATTTTAGCTTTGTGGCTTCATTATTTCACTCAACTATATTGTTTTTTTTATCACAGATTGTAAATTAACCTTACAGGCTCGAAATTTTATTAATTTTATTTAAATTCGCGCGTATTTAATTAGAGCTTCGGTACAGGTAAGTAATTTATAATTGCGCTTGCGCAGTGTAGTCATAAAATTAATTAGTTTTCTAGTTAAGTTGAAATTTTCACTACGCCTGCGCAGTATAGACCAAAAATTAATTATTTTTCTCGTTAGTGTAGTTAATTTCCGTATGAATGCACCATTACACGAAAAACACAAATATATACAAAAAAAATAAGTTGTCTTATTTACGTGTTCAGTATCTTAACTCCTTCAAAATTTAAGGGAAGGGGGTGACTTTTAAACCGAACTTTGTATCATGAATATACCCTTCTATCTAAGGAACTTCAAAGAGTACAAAACAATTTAATTGTTGAACAAAGAAAAACCAGCTAGAATTAAAGTAATTTAAAAAACATTTAATTTGTTTTTTTTTACTTTATAAATTATATTATTAAGTTTAGAACATTACTGATTTCTCATTTCCGAGTGTTTATCACAAATAACCCTGAATAAATTTCAAGAAGCATCCTGTAGGAAATATTATTATAATTATTATTAAGTTTATTAGACCAAACAAAATCAATAGAAATAAATAAATACGGATTAAAATTTCAAAATAAAATTAAATAAAAACAAGTTTTTAAAGTTAAAACCCTTCTTAATTAAGTACATATTACGCTTAACTAAAAAGTAGGAAACAAGATATTTATACAAATTTACAAATACGAGATTTTTAAAAGAAATGTTTTGGAATTTTAATTTTTTGATTTTCGGCTACATTTCCAAAACCCTTTTTTTTAAATCTCGTATTTATAAATTTTATATAAAATTGTATTGTCAGCCGAGTCAACCAAGCATGTGTACCAAATTTTAGCTTTCTAAGTGTATTCTAAGTGGGTAAAACAGAGAGAGTTAACTTAGCCTTATACACGTATGTGGGAATGAGGAGGGAGGTAATACTTATTGCAAAATTTTATTATGACTAAATGAGTTTGTAACCTAATTTTAGTTGTAAATTATCTCATGTGGGTAAAACAGGGATTTTTGTTTTTAATTTTAGGGGTGGGGTATTGGGGGGGGGGAATTTTATATAAAATTGTATTGTCAACCGAGATAAGTATGTGTGCCAAATTTTAGCTTGTGGGTGAAAAAGGCTTTGGCAGATTTAAGGACAAATATATTTATATCTATCTATATATCTATATATATATATAAGTGAAGAGAATAGAAGGGTTTTAATTATTCAAAATTTTAAATCGGTATAAAAAAACATATTTTATGCTGACATAAAGTCGATTTAGATAAATCAAAAAGTCAAGAGTAGTTAAGACAAATCAAGATGTTGAAGTATCTAGATAAGTCAAGAATATATTTAGGGGGATTAATTGAGTCTCAAAGAAACATAATGATTTTGTAGTCACCTTGTCCCAGATGCCTTTGATAATGTTCATTTAACATATGCTATATCGTCGGCTTACAAGTAAAAGGCACTAAGTCACTTTTTTGCAAAAATGGGATTTTAATGGCACTGTAATTAATTTTTGATGATATATGTATAGGTAAACCGAACTAACTTCTAGGTGGACTGCCAAGGGAGTTACCCACTATACAAAACGCACCAATTTTATTTTATCTGGCAATAGGCACTAAGTCACTTAGTGCACTTAGTGCGTAGATTATTTCAAATGTTTCTGCACTAAGCTACTTTCTAAAAAGAGTTAATTTATAAAAATATGATTGATTGAATCATTTATATGATACAATATCGCGTTATTTATTGTACTGACAAACGAATTCAAATTTTGCTATGTTAAAGTTGATGGAATAGAGACAGAACAGAAATAACAAGAATATAAAAAAAAAACTAAAGTTCGCGGCAAGTTCAGAAAACAGCCCTTAGAAATGCGCCGTGAAGTGTTTTGTCATTAATAATGATTCATTATAATTATTGACTTTAGGAGATGCTTCTTTGCCGGCACAGCCGATGGCCTCTGAAAACTGTCTTAGTTCGTGCATAGTAAGCAGTTTCATATAATTAATACTAATTAATTATTATTATTTATTTTGAAAACGTTCTTTAAACAATCAAAAAGTCCAAACCCTTCTTTTAAAAATCTAGTTTTTGAAAATTTATGTAAATAGCTTGTTTTCTACTTTATAGTTATACATTACGTTTAATTCAAAATAGAAATAGAAATAGAAGGGTTTTAATTTTAAATAGTTGTTTTTTATATTATTTTATTGACTTAGTGCTCTTTACTTGTAAGCCGACGTCGTGGGTCTACAAGTAAAAGGCACCAAGTCCATGTCTTTTTTTCAAATTTAGTTGAGTTAAACTACTTTAATTTTTCTTTATTTAACTGCAAATGGGACATTATTATGTCCAAACATGTCATTGCAATTTGCGGTAGTTTTTTTCCAAAAAAATTATTACAAAAATTAAAAAACAACAATGAAAGTTAAATTTGTCAATATCTCAAAACCATGTTTTTGGACTTAGTGCTCTTTACTTGTAAGCCGACGATATGGAGGGATAAGAAAACAAACAGATAAACCAACGGCATGTTTGCTTTTCAGGAAACGACCTCAAAGTTTTGAGTTTTCTATAATATACACGTACTATTGTTTTCGCTTTCGATAGTACATGGTCTATAGTTCTCCGCATGAAAGAAAGTCTCCGACGTAAGGGGGAGGAATCATTCGCTCTCTCTTCTTTCCGTCAAGAGCGTTATAAGGCGTGCGTGCCTACATCAGGCCACCCACTTGCACACACATTCCAAACATATTTCCAGTAGCCACAGATCAGTGCATCAAACTATACGTCAAGCTGAATCTAACGTTATCAGTAAATAAATATTCAAAAATTACAAGTAATTATTTATTTACAAATAACTGAAAAAGACTGGCTGGTTACGCCCTTGGCTGATCAGCCCTTTAGATGATTATAATATATTAAAATTTCAAGTAAATCTGTGAAGACATTTTCATCAGTAAATGTGAGGTGTCCTTTGTCATTTATTTCATCATACCAAGGTATTAACTAATTCTTATTTTGCTTTGTTGTATATATAAATAGAGTGCCTAACATGTGTGAGAAATGGCTTTGTATTTTTCCCGACGCGATTTTTGCAGACTTCTAAATATTCGAATGATTAATTAGTCTTTCATCTATGGAGACAATTTGACACGTTGAAGCCAATTTGCTGTATACAGGCTCTATCTATAGGTAGTCTACTGTCAATATAAAAGGACCGTAATCAAATGCAATTCGCTCGGAATGCAGAGAAATGTGCCCGAATGGACATTAATTAAAAAAAAGTTGTTATTAAAATGTCAATTTCAGATCTCACCATTCGACACACAATGGAAGAAGAAGGATATCAACATGTTGGTATTTACGGAAGAAATGGGTCTTGTTTGGCAAATCCAATGGGGTATACTGTCCGGCCCTGTGACCGGGTGGTATTTTGGAATGTGGGAGACCAGTAATTAATTTTTTCTACGATCTAATAGAAAAGTAAACATTTCTACAAAAACAAATGAAGTTTCCAGACTTAAAAATAACCTTTTTCTTAGTATTTTACTTTTCTGCTCGTTACCATGACAGCAAGCAGAAAAGTGTAGGCAACCGGCATGTCAATCGTAAAATAGCTGTCAGTTATATGCGACGAGATATTGGTCCGCCATTTTTTTAATAAAAATTATTATTTATTTTGAATCAAATCTCAATTTCGTGTGCTAAATATTTGTGTGCTATATATTTGTTGTTACCAAGGAATTATGGAGAGTTACTGTGATTAGGATTTTACATTTACACCAACAGATTTGCAGAAAGTTTTACTCAAGTGCTGCGACCTTTTAAGGTAACTTACTGTCTGAAATTTATTTATTTATTTATTTATTTATTTTAGATCGTAGAAAAAATTTTGTTTGTATTACGAGCGTGATTGCTGATCTCGGCTAGGCGCCTCGATCAGCAAATTCCACGTTGAAGCAGAAATCAGTAATTTTGTGCTCTTAATACAAAAATAACTATTTCGGCCAGGAAAAAATGACTAGAAAAAGTTCATTATATAAGGTAAGTAAGCCAAATATTTCCAGGTTAAGACATTTTTTTTTAATGCATTCAACTTTGTTTGTAATCATCTGTAACTTTAATATCTAAATTTTATGAACTGGCACCTGGGTATTCTACACACATAAAATTTTACCTCTTCTCTTCCCCTTGCCTCAACTCGCAGGTGCCAGTTAGTAAAATGTAGACATTACTCCATTAACAATAAACATACCTTAGTATCTTATCTTAGTATCTTTATTCCAATGGGTAAAAAATAAACAAATTGCAAGAGCTTCAACAAAAATATTATTGCTTTTTAAAAAAGATTAAAAAAATTACAAAAATAATAACTAACTAGTATAAAAATATTGTGGAACAATAAAATTATTAATTGTTTTTTAAGCACTACTTGGGCACTTAAATAAAAAAATTCATTTTTAGTAAGTCCCACGCACTTTTTATGTACGGATCGATTGCATAATCTTATATCGGCCTGGCGATTCTCTTCGTATAAAAAGCAGAACCAAGATTCAGAACTTTCAGATTTCTTCGTTACTTTTTTTTTTCTAGTTTTTTTTTTGTCATATTTTTATCAACTACTTCGCATGGCAATATTAGGAACATAGCTACTTAGACAACAATCGCAAAAAAATACCTATTTGCTTCTTTATTGAGTGAAACACAATATGGGCCAAGAAAGTACATGTTTGAGCCTGCCTTATTGGGTTCTTATCCTGCTATAATCGATGCTACCCAGCTTGCGACATTCAGTCACAAGTATTTATAGTGGAAGAGCACGAAACACGAACTGCGTCGTTTTATACGTCATTACCAACTAGATACAGATACATCATATTTACAGGCATCTTTTCAATATAACAGATATAGTCACAGTGCCATCTATGGCACAGAGGAAGAACTAACAAGTATAAGAGGGGTGTAACATTAGGAGCATGGCAATAATTGGCTCACCCACCTTAAACTATAGCTCAACTCATGCTGAAATAAAAAATTAGTATTATAGCATGAGTTGAGCTATCCTAAAATACAAAAAATATTTATAAAGAACAAGGCACTCTTTGGCATGGGTTCATTTTTAATATTTTCAAAGAGAATTTTCCGAATACGAAGTGTGCCTGCTGCGTTTAATCATTTTACAATTTTCATGTTCTTGTTTTGATATATTATTTAACTGTCATTTAGTATTCAATAAATTGAATCAATATGGAGAATATTACAGAGAATTTTTTTACCTGATAGTTTCACTAGAATATTCACTAAACTTTTTCTGCATTTAAAAAATATATTGTCCGCATATTATGAGGTACTACATGGTATTTATATTTTAGAGGATTGGATCAGTAGTATAATTTTGCATCTTTGTATTTTTTTTTAATGTATTTAATATTACAGGAGATATTTTTACCTGATAGTTCACTAAAATAGTAAAATTTTTTCTGTATTTATATTTTTACCTGATTGTTTACTAGAATATATACTAAACTTTTCCGGTATTTGAAAAATATATTGTCTATGACCAGAAAAAAGTACATATACTTAAAGTATAGCTTAACACATGCTAAAATACTAAATTACTATTATACCATGAGTTGAGCTATCCTAAAATACCAAAAATGTTAATAATTACTTTACTAAAAAACAAGGCACTTTTTGGCATGGGCCCGTACCTAATATTATCAAAAAGAATTTTTTGAATACAAAGTGTACCTGCTGCGTTTAATCGATTTAAGATTTTCTTGTTCTTGTTTTGATATATTATTTAACCGTCATTTCGTATTGAATAAATTGGATCTATATGACCTAAGACCTATATAATATTACAGAAGTGTTTTTACCTAAACTTTTTTCTGTATTTAATAGTTATTTATATACCAAGGGACTAAACTGGCTGTTTTAGTCCCGCTGCATTAGTGTTTCCTGAGCGAGCGTAGCGAGCGAGGGAAACAGAAATGCAAGGGACTAAAACAGCCAAGTTTAGTCCTGAGGTATATACACTATTTTTTGCAAGACCAAATATAATTTAGGTAGCTAGATAAAATTAAAATTAAAAACCACGCGTCTAAAATCGGTTGTTTTATTTTCGTAATTTAATCAAGATGCCTGTAAATTGTAAAAAGTCAGTTTCATGGCTATCGCGATTTCAATTGCTTTTTTATATGGTTGATACAAACGTCAAAAAAATGGACGAAGATGATAAATTTTAAGTTATGTATAAATTGTTATAACAATGTTATTTTTAAAGGTTTTCTTTGTTAAAATCAAATAAATTGGTTTGAATCGCTAATTTATTATAAAACACCACCAAACCTAATTTTTGAACCAGCAAAGCACATAGTAGGTATAATATTTTAATATTATCAAGGTTGCCGTGATTTTTATTCCCTAGGGAGAAAAACGGCAAGTTTAATCCCGAAAATGAAAGCGTAAAATTAGGTTTTAGTCTTGGTCGTGCAAAAAAAATATTTTCAGCATATTATAAGGTACTAGGTATTTATATTTGGATCAGTAGTATAATTATGCGTCTTTGTTTTTTTTCTTTAATTTATTTAAGTAGGGTATTTTTCTAATATTTTACCTTGGTTGAACCAATAAAATTAAACAAACCGTCAATAAAACCATTTTACCTCAAGTTTAAAAAGTTAATAGAAAGTTTTTAAAATAAACTTTACTATTTTAGATTTATGTTCGCATTAAATTTTACAGTGCAGTTTGTTGGTTTATTTATTCAAAGAGTTTTGCACATTTATTTTAGATTCAATTGATAGTATTACTATTAATTTACATAAAAACTTGAGTCAACATGATTGCAATCATGCTCATAAGCACAGTTCATTTGTTACAAAATGCGCTTTTTTAGATTCTCTTTTAAAATCTTTATTTATATCATTTAGAATTTGATTTATCAAAAGCATTTGATACCCTTGACCCCAAATTCATGAAACCCAAACTAACCAAAACAGGTATAAGAGGATGCATTAATGATTGGCTAACTTAATTTTTATCTGGAAGAAATTTTAAAGTACAAATTAACAAGTCCTTTTCGAAAACTTTTTTCATTAAACGGGTACACCACAGGGCAGCATTTTAGGCCCATTATTGTTTCTCCTATTTGTTAACGACTTGCCGTTATTTATTAAGGATGGAAAATTATTTATTTATGCAGATGATACCACGATTGTAATCTATGCAAATGATATAGATTCTCTAATTATTAAAATTAATAAAATGTTATCGGCCTTTTCAAAGTGCTGTAAAAGGAACAAATTGATTCTAAATAGCGATAAGACTGTATCTATTGAATTTGGTCATATACGTAAAATGTATGCAGATTTATCTAATAGAAACGTAAGATTTTCAAACTCGACTATTTTTTTAGGTGTACTTATAGACAAGCACCTTTCATGGACAGAACATATTAAGAATCTGTGTAATAAATTAAATAAACAAGTTTTAACAATCTCAAGGAAAACCTTGACATTCAAACATTGTTAACCGTCTATTATGCCAATTTACATTTGTTTTTATCATACATCATAGTTTGGGGTCAATCTGTAGATATGGAAGATTTACTAGTCATTCAGAAATGACTCTTAAGAATTATTTTTAATTTAGGTTTCAATGTATCTTGTCGTGAATATTTTAAAAACTATCGTATTTTAACTGTCGTGTCCATATATATAAAAAGTTATTAATTTTTATTAAACTGTAATCTTCAGTTTATAAAAAGATATAATTTGGCAATGCATAAAAAATCTCCCTTTCATGCAGGTCAGTTTTATTATAATCTATTGCCAATGTTTATAAAAATATTACCTTTTAAAGCATTTAAAGCAAAAGTTAAAAGACTGCCCATACAGGAAACAATTTACAGTTATAAAGAATTTAAAACCTTTGTCAAAACATGGAATTAAATTATTTTATATTATTTCGTATTTTAAGCCTTATATTTAATTGACATCATGTATATGTGTGTATATATGTATATATGTATATATATATCTTTATTTCTATGTTTATATTTATGTTTATATTTATTCATCTTATGTATACGCTTACTTTTATGTAAAATTATTTATCTTTGACGAAAATCCCATTTTTAACACTTTTTTAACCCCTGTAAAATAACTGAAAAACTAAAATATATATGGTCGAATAAAGAATTTTAAAATGAAGTATTACCCGAACCCCCTTTCGATTTAAAAAATGTTACCCTTGCAATATACACTGTACACTGTGCTCCCATTATAAATTTTGTTTAAAACTTTATTTTTAATACAGGTTGTTTCAGGTATTAGATTATTAATTTTGAGAGGTACATCCAAAAATATGTAAAAAACTTTCTATAAAGGTTGGTCCGAAACTGAGCCTTAAGGAGGCGTCTAAAAAAGAGTTTTTATTTAATTTCTCTAAAGCCCTATGAACTACAGTATATTTTTGCACCTATCCTAAAATGGACAAAGGCTATTATCCGATGTAATTTTTGCTTGATAACTTTGACCAGGGGCGTAAAATAGAGAAGGTTGTCACTTTTTTGCCCCAAAATTTCATTGCAGTTGAAGATATAATATCACATTCTGAACATCAAAATAGTAACTAAAAACTGAGCCAATAATTTTTTAAAAGCAAAGGACGTTTCTACATTAAAAAATAAAATAAAATCCTATACACCTAGGTTCGAAATTCAGTTTTAATAGTACTAGTAACACTTCCCAAGTAGGCGTACATAGCTCCCTTAAAATCGATTTGTGGTATGTGTATGTGTATGGGAACTTATTTTTTACAGTTTTTAATTTAGAATCACCCTGCAGTATTGATTTTTTTTTGGCGAATTTTTTAGTTTCTATTTCTGATACTCAAAAAGTGAAATTATCTCTAACTGTAAAACGGTTGGTTCTACGGTGTTATACTAAAAGTACCTCATTTATGTATTTTTAACTAAGGAATCATAGTCTGTTAATAAAATGTTAAAAAACTTGAGGCGAAAAAGTTTGGGTCAAGAAAATTACAACGCTCCCCCCATTTGACACGTCCCTGTTTAAAGCTATCAAATAAAAGTACATAGGATGACAGCCTTTATTAATTTTAGGGCTTGTGCAAAAATCCTTTACTGTGATTCACAAGATTCCAGATAGACTTAATAAAAACTCCTTTTTAGACGCACCCTTAGGAGGGCCATAGCTACCTTAGGGCTCTTTTTCGGACCAACCTTTATACGAACTTTTTTCATATTATTGGATGCAGAATCACCTTTCAAAATTAATGACCGAATACCTAAAATACCCTTATTTAGCAGTTGTTAAAATATTAATGATTGTTAGGATAAATGGACCACCCTGTATACATTATAAAATATTAAACCAAATCTCTACTTTCTCAAACCTTCTCATTCATTTTAAATATATAAGGAAATATAAAATCGTATAGCTACATACAGAATGAATATTTTAAAATGATTGGAAAATGCAATAGAATTTTGTTTTTCTAACCGGGTATTTACAAATAAGGAAGTGAAAATAAGGAACTTCTATTTGAAAAAAGAAAATGTCGATGCAGCAAAGCCAAAAGGTAACTAAACTAAACTCTTACAAAGACGCAAAAGCCAAATAATTATGATATGAGATTCAGATTCGCACTGGCCCAGCCCGTTTTGATTTTTTAGTGACTTGTCTATAGAAATAAAAGAAGCGGTTTTAATTTTTTAGCAATGGGCCATGAAAAATAAACTAGAAGGGCCTGCTTTGATTTCATAGAGAAGAAACCACTTTGATTTTCTTGCAATTTGTTGCAAAGGTCCCGCATAAAAAGGAATTCAGTATTTTTAGTTTTTTTCCATGTAACAGTTTATTTTAACATTTAGTTATTATTTTACTGATTGTAGAAAAAATATCTAAAGCTCTATTTTTTACCTGCTTTTTAAAGAACAGAGAAAGAGAAAAATTAAAAAAAATCCTTAGCCGCAAATGCTACTGCCCTTTAAAAATGTTAATTCTGCAGCTGTAAACAGATTTATGATATTTTATTTTTATGATATTTTATTTTTAGGATATTTTTAAAATGCTCTAACTCCATTAGGGAAAATTTTTGAATTTAGGTTCTCTAAACTTTTTTTCATTATTGTTTAACGTAGAATTTTCGTGTGATACCAAAAATTTGATTTCTCAAAAGCAACACATGAATTAATCCACAAAGTGCATAAAAAACTCTATAAAAAACGTCCCGACACTAAGTAGTAAGAAAAAAATTCATTAAAAAAAATTGGTTCTTCGAAAAATAAGGTTTTTTGTCAGGAAAAACACCGCGATATTCTAAAAAAATCCTATTTTTGCATACATTTCCTTTTACCTTTAGTGGCACAGATAGAGCGAACGTCGATCTGTGTTACAGTAGTATTACGACGCAAAAGAGAGAGGGAAGTCAACAAAGAAAAAGATGACAATCGACTCCGGGTCAATATTCCGGTAGTTTAGTTAGCCGGATTGCCGCTATTGGCGCCACTATACAGTGTGCTTCGGTGCGTTGTCATTTCTACGCATTTTCAAGTCTACTGGAAAATCCTACAACGGCGTAAAGTGCTTCTATGAGAGGAAATTTACTAAAAAGGATGTACTAGGAAATAAGATGGTGAAAATGCAACAAAATAATTTCCCATAGATAATTATCTATCTATAATTATAATTATATTACCTATAGTTTTGACCTAACAGAATTTTTTTTTTTAATAGCTTTTGGGCATTTGGTGTTATTCCAGCTAGATTCGCTCAATCAAGGAAGGGTCATTCTCTTGGTCTTTACTTATTACACTCAGGGCCGTAGCGAAAAAGATTTTGTGGGGGGAAGAAGATCAAAAATTACAACTTTTTTAGCCCAAAAATACAACTTTTTTCCCCGAGACTAAAAAAAAACGTCCTCACCTTTTCGTTTGGTTTGGTTGTTCCTTTCGTGATATACAACTTTTGTATCCCTGCAACTTTTGTTTTGGATCAATAAAATATATGCAACAGTTTTCAAGATGGATGGGGGGAACGAATTATCCGATGGATTCGAAATTTTCAGGAAAAATCGAGTTCTATTCATAGAGGGCAAGATCCCTATTGTTTTTGAAAATAATCCCTCCAAAAAAAAATTATTGGAGGTAAAACTTAAAAAAAAATGAAATCATTAAAAATATATATATATATTTTTTTGAATTGTTATTGTGTTAAAAAAACAAATCTTTTAGTTCAAACTTTTTTACTTTGACGTACGGATCTGTGGCTACGGCAAATATGTTAAGAATGTGTGTGCAAGTGAGAGGCCCGTTGTAGGCACGCACGCCTTATAACGCTTTTGACGGAAAAAAGACAGCGCGAATGATCCCTCCCCCTTTCGTCGGAGACTTTGTTTCATGCGGAGAACTATATATTTAGCAATATATAGATATGCAATATAAGCTAGAGTGTCCTAATATAACGTTTCTTGACAGAAAATCTATAGGCCTTTCCGGTGAACGTACCAAAGATCCTGGCACCGCAATCTCGATTTTAAGGTAAACTTTTGAAGTTTTGAAATAACTTCTAAGCGGTATTTGTTTCTTGAAAATAAGGTTTTATAAAAAATGCTTACGAAATTCTCTACATAATACTTCTACATTTTTTCAACTTGCTTAGTTTTTGAGAAAATGAAAGAATGTACCTTAAAATCAAGTTATCGGCAAAGATTTGGCATTTTATCAAAAACTATTAAATTTTTGAAAGAGTATTTTATACAGAAGTTTATAAGGTTTCTTTTTTATAGTAGCTCTTTAAAATAAATAATATTTTAAAGATATTTGCAAAAAAGTCCAAACGAGTACATTAACACGTTCGCTGCCGAAAACTCGCCCGGGGGGTACATCCCTTACTCATATGATCATATACAATCCTCTCGGCCCACCAGGTGCACTAACGGGCTCACTGTAGACTTGAATAACATTGCAAAAAAGTGATCCGGCACTTGAGATGAGAATCCATTTATATAGGAGACAGCGTACGTGTTAACCCGGCGTCTGACAGGTGGATTAGTTTTACAAGTAACGAAAGGTGGGGTATAATAAACCCCAACAATAAATGGGACCGTTTTTGCTTTATTTAATAAATTTTATATAAAATGTAGTAAAATATTTGAGTTATACAATATATTAACCTAAAAATAATTTTAAAAATCTTAAATACATATATATATTTATTTTTAATCGGTTAACAAAAATAAATCAAATTTAAAAAACAAAAAATAGGAAACCTTTTTGTTTCCTATTAACTAAAAAAAATAACGTTTAAAATTGCCAAACAAAGATCTACATGAATAACATAAATTATAAACTTTTAAATATTATAGGTAGGGTTCAAAATAAATTACTTTAAGTAATCGTAATATGTAATATGAAAAATACAGGAGAAACAGGAAGATAATAGTATATTACGCACCGAGTACGCGAACCTAGTTTTCAGTGCAAGAGAGTGCTTATTTTTTTATGAGGCGCAGCCGAGTAAAAAATCTCTCGAAGTCCACCGAAATAGTTTGCGTCGAGGTCCGTATACTATTTTTTCTACGACCTAAACATCCAAAAGACGCAAAAATTGTCTTAAAATATTAATTTGTCAATTTAAGGTTATGTGTTTCACGTTTACTCATTTTCTGACAGCAGATGTAAAATCAACTAATTTTCACTTTTCAACCATTGTCATAGGCAATGGGTGGAAAATAGGCACTAACTACTAGCTAGGTTGTAGGAAAATAAATGTTACTTATTATGACACGTGGGGTGTCAGAAACCCCAGGCGACTTCAAAAAGACGTGGCCTCTAATGCTTCAATATTTATACTGCCGTTCATGCTACACTGTGCAAAGTAAAAAGCGATTGAAAGGTACTGAGGCGCTGTCTTCGCTTGGCGCGAAAATAAAATAGTTACGGAGTAATATTTGGACTCTGGGGTTTGTGACACCCCACGTGTCAGACGCCGGGATATAGGAGACAGCGTACGTGTTAAAATCAAGATATTGACACAACTTGACTATTTTCTTATTTTCTCAAAAACTAATTAAGTAAGAAAATAGTTTTATATAGTTATTTTGCAGAGAAATTTATAGAAAATTTTGTAAGCTTTATTGCTTTCTCATTTTAAAAATTTTCAAAATTTCGGAAAGCCTTGTGCCTCGTGCAAAAATTTTCAATTTTTTTTGTATTTTTGCGTTTTATGACGTTTTATGTCGATATAAATCAATTTCAAGCAAACAAAATTTTCGCTCGGTCGGTCGGTCTATCGGTCTGTCCGGGAAATTTTATGGGTACGATAACTTAAGAACGCTTGAAACTAGAGACTTTTGGCACACAGGTATGTTACCAAAAGTTCTAGCTCGGGATTATTTTTGGTGAACATTGGGGTACGGCAAGGGGTTTTTGAGGTTGCTGAAATTGAATCTCGTAATAAATTTTTTCTAACTCCACCCCCGAGGGAGTGAGGGGGTAAATATTTTTAAATATTTTCAATATTTTCGTCAAAATTGGTAAATAGGGGTTTTTGGGGTTGACCAATATGAATCTGATAATATTTTTTTTCTAATTTTACCCCCTGAGGGATGGGGGGTAGTTTTAGTGAAAATTGCTATATTGGGGTTTTTGAGGTTGCTAAAAGTGAATCTGATTATAAAAAAACTCCACCCCCAAGGGAACGTTCAAGTATTACGTAAAGCAAATTTTGTGTATTTTTTATAATAATAAAATTAAAATGATTTAAAACAAAAACTGACCATTTACAAGTTATTGGCAAATTAACATTAAAATCAAGATGGCGGGTCAAGCCTTCCTTCAATTCTTGGGGACTTTTAGTGCGTTGATCAGGAAGGTCTAAGTTGTATATTTATCATTTTTTAATACTTTTGAATTTTATTGAGGCAAAAATTGATTTTTTTACTTTGTTGACGGGAATATAGGTTGGTATTTTCAGTGAACATCAAAAATTTACAAGGGTTTCACATGATTTCTCATAGAATTTCGTAAAAATTATAAGAAATTCATCAAAAATAGGAATTAAGGGAAAATTACCAGGTAGTTTTCTTTATGGCGTAACACTTTCCAATACACAATACAAAAAACACACATATGAATAAAAAATAAACAATGAAATAAACAATAAAACTTTATTAAAGTTTATTTTATTTTATATTTTATCATTCCCAATATACTTATACCAGAAATATTGGCTTATATTTTCAGCGATGCGCAAGTTGTAAATTTTAGCTGAAATGATTTACTTTATTACCAATAATCTGTTTAAAATTGCTCATCTGCGCCGTTCCATTTCTTGTTCTATAAAGTAGGTTAATTTCAATTTAATTTTTTAATAGTTTTATCAATTGAACTAAATTTAGTATAATTAGAACATAAATTATTTGGCTTTAAAATTCCCTAATTTTGTAAACGTATAATACATTGTCAGTCTGTAGAAAAGGTTCCATTTTTATATTATACATATCAATTATAATATAGTATAATTCTTAAAAGTATTTCAGAAGGTATATAACAAGGAGACCTGAATTTATCTTCCAGGGTCTTGTAGGGTGAACTGCGTGTACATGATCAATAATAAGGATGATTCCAAAAAAGTCTGCTAGGTTGTTGAACATTTATTAATAATAATATATATGATATTTATAGTACCTTTAATAAACAAGTTTAAAAAATTTATACCACAATTTTCTCTGTCATCTTACAATGTGGGTTAACATTATTATTGCATGACCATGTCCATTTTTACTAACAAATAGAATCAAAAAGGTTAAGAGTATACTCGAGTAGTGCTTCTAAATCCGTTTAAAAAATTTAACTTTTTTTTAGAAAATGGCCGATTTCTTAGCATCATAACTATATAATAATCTATACCTAACTAGGATAGCCCCTCTTAACTTATTTTTTTTTTTTGGTTTTCGATTTTTTGGGTGGCATAAATACTAGCCACCAACCGTTTTAAGATCTATAACTGTTTAGCTATTGGTGGTCATTATTTGTGAATAATGAAACTGAAAAAAAAATACCACACACACTTTACTAGCTTGTTGGTAGTACAATATACATATCGCCTATATTTTTATGCTTAATTTTGCATATAAGATCCAACATAGGTGGTTCTTAGACAAGATTATACTAGACTTGATGGTTTTTTAATTTTGTTCTTTTATTGTTAATGGTGCTCCAGATGACCTTCTACTGTAATAATTATCGCAGTAGAAAGCGATCTATAATATATAGAGGTTATAATCATATAAAAAATAATTTTATAATTAATCTAAACTAGAAATAAGTAAATACTGGGGAAGCCACCAATCTATAACCCAGATAGCACAGGTTTATACAATGGATATCCCCAGAATATCCGTTTAGGGATTTCCGACATCCCCAGGATATACGATTTCGTCTTTAGATATCCGTGGGACATACTCAGGATATATTTTCTTACTAAACGGGAAGCCGAGCGACTTCCGAACCGTATATCACAAGAATATCCCGAAGGTATCCTAAAGATGGCTACTAATTATGTATAACAGTCCCCGATAAAAGTCTATCAAATAGTATTACTTTTATTTATTTTTTGTGAAATATTGCTATTAGCAGCTTGCACTTAGGTGCAAGTTATTTAAATTTAAGCTAATAGTTTTAGAAAAAAATAATAAAAGCATTACTGTTTGATAGCCAGTGGCTATTAGCCACTTTTGTCGGTCAAATTTGTATATAATTAGTAAGCTGTCTACGAGATATATTTCATATTTCATCATCAAAAAGTTTTTTTAAAAGTACCACGATTAACCTTTGCAAAGGCCCATGGGCTCGTCCATAAAAAAAGTAAAACACATAAACTGGAGGGAGTATTACCCCTCCCTCAGGGAGAGGTAATACTCACGAAATTTTCCAACAAAGGAAAACACAATACAAATATTGAAGCAATTGAAAATTTCTACTTTATTTTTCTTAATTTTTATTATCGTATAAATACCTTTAGATTATTATAGCACATAATACAGATTATCTTTGTCTGAATAAGGCACAACATTGTTTTTTTGAATAAATAACTTTCTTCGTTTATCGAAACCCATATTTTGATGCAATTCACTTATGTGGTCATATATTCTGTTGTTAATGTTTCATATTGTTCCAATAGATGTTTCTCACTAAGTTCTACCTAAAAACAATGAACATGTGTCTTAGAATATTTGTTTTTGATAATTTTATGGCTATATTCTTGAAATTAAAAATATGTATTTTTGATTTATTGATCCATATCTTTTTGCTAAATTAGGTTAATATATTTCTATTCATAGATAATTAACATTAATACAAAGATATCTCACCTTTCTATTCCATAGTTATTGAGAAATTAAGGTTTCTCTAATATTTTTCATATCGTGTTTTTTTTTGTTATTATGTCTCCGATAGATGTAATACTTTCACAAATGATTGGAGCACACATATACTAAAGATACTTTATTATTTTTATCTCTGATTATTAAATTAAATAACTTTTGTAATGTTTTTAATTTCAATTTTTAGGTTATAAATGTCAAAAGGTCATATCAACAGTGTTGCCGTGGTTTATCGGTTATCTCTCACATTTTTGTGGATCGATGAATTCCGTCCGGTTACATGATGTAAACGGTGTGGTTACGTCATTTCCTATCTCTTAAAATTATCGTTGGATGTTATTGGTTGTTATTTTCCATTATTAAGTAATATACCATAACATATTCTCTGTAATACCATTTATTATCTTTCTAAAAATATGTATTTTTTTTTTAAAATATACATACGACAACGTCGCAAAAATTTCGGATAAAGCGCAAAAAACCTGGTGCGTAGTAGGCGGCGTGACATTTTGCTCTTCGAGTCTGAATTCTAGCATTCATGTTTCGAATTTTCTTTTAGTGATTTTAATTATCTAATTAGATGTACAATGAGTCCATTGATTTGGCCATGTGCGTACGTGTCTAAGAAGAATCCCTTAAAATAAGGGTTCTTCGTATGGATATCTTCGTACGGATATTAGAAGATATCTGCCCATGTGGTATATTTGAGGTTATCTCCTGTATGAATCACGTCATGCATATCGTTTTCCCATCAACCAGGTGATACCCTTGTTGTTCATCGAGTTCCAAAATAAGCAACTACCAAACATAGGTATGAGTTCCTATCATGATGAAGAAGTCATAACCTACCACCTATCTGTGCAGTTCTTGGTGAAACCGATGAGAACGTAGTATTGTCTGTGTCCAATGTTAGGTAACACTTTACCTCAATATCACGTGAGTTTCGAAGACTATATCGTACCTCCTATCGACATATCTTTTTAAAAACAACTTTAATTTTTCGATTGAAACGAATGGAGCGTTTAAGTTTATTATTATCGTAACTATTTAAATAAGTGCTTAACACATATTTTCATTAATCGCATTTTATAATTTTTTTATTACATTTAAGTAAGTTTACCTGTGTGTAACCCAAAACATATATATATGTATATATATATTTGTGAACCTCGAATAACGTTATTCAAGAGTATATTTATTTTGTACTTTTCCACAGCAGATTATTATTATTATAACAGGTAAACCAAAAACATTTCTCTCATTTTAATACCTATCCCTCAAAGTTAATAGTTAATCTAAAAAGTATACTAATACTCACCAATAATGGTTGATTTTTAGATCATTTATCAATCATTAAAATAATATCCATTGTAGTGTACGATGATCTTGGCGCCCATATCAACAATCTATCTGTAAGTATTTCTAACCGTTTATAACCCACAACCCTGCTCGCCGATGAAAAGCTGCCGTTGCAAGTGTGACTTGGGTTTTCTTTTAATCTGAAATTTATCTAATTTCTTTTGTTCGTAACTTTATCTTTGTATCTTACCAGTATTAATTTTTGACTAATGCTCAATTTTCCTATAAATATCATATTAGGGAAAACCTGCTAGTTACATAATGGCGCCCTTAACGTGTTAGATATCGAATTTCCGATTTTTTTTTGCACATTTAGCAAAATAACTATCTTTTACCTACTTTTCTTTTACTTACATTTAGATTGATTTAAAAAAAAAAACTTTAACTTTGAGGTTGGTTTAGAATGGCAAGTTAAACTTACTATTTTTTTTGCTATATTTTTTTCTGAATTTTTTTTCTGAAATATAATTTTTTCAAAAAAAAAAAAAAAATAATTTTCCTTTGGTTGTGTACAGTGCAGTACATAATCGCAAATATATGCTGGTATTACTACTAGTGTAAATAACTATTTTTAAATATATCGGCACTATCTAAAATATTTAGCTACCAAGTTTTTTTTTGTAAGTATATGTACAGTCTGTATACAATTTTTTGGTGTATAGAACATATATTCTTACATAGTACCTACAACAATTTTTTAAAATTTTAACGTTGGATTTTTTTGCATTAAAATTTTGCATAATTTTTTTTTCGGTGGAATTTAAAAAAAAAATTAACTAGTATTTTCTTTGCAATTTCGAATTTGTTTACTTAAAAAATTGGTAGTTAAAGTGTCTTAAATATTTAATTATATTTAGATTTTTTCCGCTTAAAATACCGTCTAATTAAAAAAAAATAACTTAATAAATAATATTCAGTTATTTTTGAGTTGCTTATAGAGGACAACCTTTGGTTGTAAGCAATAGCTTTTATTGTTTTGGAGGTGATTTTATTTGGATGTTTGTTGAAAAAGTGAGACCATCATATTCCAGTCCATTTTTTTAAAGAATTAAGGGTCTGGCAACCCAATCCAAATAATATCCTCTCACAGGTTTCGAAATCCCTCTATATTACGATCCTGGTACCTTATTGACGCCAAAAATTTAAATTTTACCTGCGATATTTGACGGGCAAATATCCGTTGTGTTAAAACCAACCCGAATCCTGCGGGCACCGTTATTGGATTGCCATAAACACAGCTCGTAGTACCGATTTTGATTTTTTTTATATTTTTACCGATTTCGATTTTTTTTAGATTTTTACTGAATTTGGCGTGTGATAATATCCTGCATTTTTTTACTTAACTGTAAATTTATCTTGTCTTTGTCTTCGATTTTGATTTTAAAGGAACCATGGCTACCGATTGTGAAAGAATAATCCCTAAACGTCTGTTAATATCAGAGGTTGAGTATGAGCTTAGAATAAGAGGTTGTGAAACTCAGAAAAATGCTGATGAAAAACGCAGTATCCTGTCTGTTTTATTGAAAAAACAAAAAGTTGCTGATTCTGAACTCTGTGACCCAACTTTTGAATTTGATAACGAAGTAAGTCAAGTGAATAGTACCTTAGAATCAATAAGAAATCTTATCGATGGTTTTGAAGGACCTAAATCAGACTCTGTTTTTATAAGAGCTAACTGTCGTCTTTTACACATTTCGAATAGAATTTCACGTTTCCCCTTTGAAAAAGTACCGGATGATAAAAAACAGGAAGCTACTTCATTTAAAAATGAGGCGTATGCCACGGCATTGCATCTTGAGGCACTATTATATGCTGGTATTACCGAAGCAAAAGAATGCAATATTTCCCTTAATGAATCAGTCATAAATCCCTTACTTGTGAATCCCTCTGGAGAATGGAATATTTCATCATCTAACTTTACCCCTTCTCACAGTAAGCATGTACCTGTCCACAAATGGAATGTTAAGTTTGATGATACATCAAAAACATTACCTGTAATTTCATTTCTCGAACGTATCGAAGAACTAGCTTTTGCTAGAAAAGTTTCTAAAGTAGAGCTTTTTGATTCCCTAATAGATATTCTCGATGGAAAGGCCTTAATTTGGTTTCGTTCCATAAAATCCAGTTTGTCTGACTGGGATAGTTTTGTTAAAGCGTTTAAACGTGATTTTTTACCTCCAGATTATGACGATGACCTTTGGTCACAAATAAAAGAACGAACTCAAGGTAAAAATGAGTCCGTTACTATCTATATTGCCGTAATGGAAACTTTGTTTAATCGACTTATGAAACCACCTTGTGAAGTCACAAGAGTAAAAATTTTGAGAAAAAATGTCTTATCTATTTATGTAGGTCACCTGGCTCTCACAGACATTTCTACTGTTGCTGAGTTATCCAGTTTATGTAAAAAACTTGAGGATAGGCTTTCTTGTAAATCTGCTGCTAGAAGTAATGTTGTAAGCGTTCTTGAACCAGAGTTATCTTACCTAGACCAACATACAAAAACTAACTCCCAAAATACCTCCCAAAACCAAAATTCCAAATTTGGCAACAAAAATAATAACTTTAAAAATAACTTTAACAAAAATACCTCCAATCAAAATTTTTCTAAACTCTCTACCTCCCAAACTACCTCCCAGAATACCTCACAAAATAACTACACAAATACCTCTAAAAATAACTTTAAAAATGTGTCCCGACAAAATACCTCAAATGACAACACAAAAACTACTGGAGTTTTAGTGTGTTGGAACTGCGGTTTACCCAACCATATCTACAGTAACTGTTCACAAAAACGCAAAAAGTTTTGCTATAGATGTGGTACTCCCGACATTACACTCATGCAATGTAAAACCTGTAATAAGGACCAGGGAAACTAATTGCTGAGGTGTGCGCTGCAGGCCACAGGCCACCTCATCAACCTGAACATATGCATCAGTCCCCAAAACCCCTAAATGTAAATAAAACTTTCTTATCTTGTAAATATATTGCCCCTAGTATAAATACCGTACCTAACAAAGATATTGTATCTATAAATACCGCCCCCTTACCTTGTAAATATAACGCCCGTTATAGAAATGCCGTATCTATAGAAAATACCGCACCTATAAAAAATACCGTACCTACAAAAAATGCCGTACCTATGAAAAATACCGTACCTAATAAAAAATGTTTACCTACCGAAAATATTTTACCTACCGAAAATATTTTACTAACCGAAAATGTTTTACCTATAGTTCCTACCGTATCTCATGATAAAGCCGTATGTATGAGTCGCGACGTACAAACGAAAAATCTTTTTTCTAAAGTCAAGTCTGACGAGACAAGACATACCGTACCTAAAAATAAATATCGTTCCTTAAAAAATGATAACAAAAATACTGTATCTAAAAATACCTACCGTTCGTTTAAAAATACCGTATCGACTGAAAATAATTACCGCCCCATTAAAAATACCGTATCTGAGAATAATTGACTGCCAATTAAAAATGCCGTATATACAAATATTTCAGCAACACTGAAAAAGACAGTAAGTGGGAAAAATGCCGCACACACAAACAATGCCGTACCTGCAATAAATTCTTCCTTATCTTCAAACAAACAAAATACCTTATCTAGTAAAATTAACTATACCTCAGAATCTTCTATTAAGTACCCTGTACAAAGTAGATTTAACTTATCTGATTGGAATCTTTGGCTTGCTACAGTGAAAGCATTTTATTCCAGTTCTAAAAATATTGCCGTATCTCCCATATTTTCACAAAAAGAAAACGATAACCGTCCTTATATAGATGTCGACATACTTGGTATAACAGTTCGTGGTTTGTTAGACTCAGGTTGTACAAATAGTTGCATAGGATCAGCCGGTCTTCCTATTATCGAAAAACTTGGTTTAAAAATCAATAAAAGTATGATTTCGAATGTTAACACAGCTGATGGCACATCACAGTGTGTTACTGGTTTTGTTATATTACCTATCACAGAGAATAATGTAAATTAATTAGAGCTTCTGTCGTACCTTCCCTAAAACATTCTTTTTATTTAGGAATAGATTTTTTTAAAAAATTTAAAATAACTATAGATTACAGAAATAATACTTGGTCAACACCATGTACTACCGATAACTTAAAACAAAAATTTACCTTTCCCAATAATTTTTCTGAATTATGCAGTCTCGATAATTTAAATTTAGAAGATAAAATAAGGGCACAAAACGTTATCGATTCTTTTAGTGAAGTAACTAATGAAAATAAATTAGGCCTTACCGATAAAATTGTTTTTGAAATAGACACTGACAAAGAAAAACCTTTTAAACAAAAACAATATCCAATGTCACCTTACCTATTAGAAATACTTAATAAAGAACTAGATGAAATGTTGAAACTGGGTGTTGTTGAGGAATCTCAGTCAGGTTGGTGTTCTCCAGTCCTTCTGACAAAGAAAAAATCGGGTGAGTACAGATTTTGTTTTGACGGACGGAAACTAAATTCCATAACTAAAAAAGACTCGTATCCCCTTCCTCGTATCGATAGCATCCTAAACTCTCTGAAAGATGCAAAATACATTTCTTCCATAGATTTACGTAAAGCTTTTTGGCAAATACCTTTAGAAAAGTCTAGCAGAGAAAAAACTGCTTTTGCTGTTCCTGGCAGAGGTCTTTTTCATTTTAAAGTAATGCCATTTGGTCTTTGCAATTCAGCACAAAATCAACAAAGGCTTATGGATAAGTTATTTGGACCTAAGTTTTTTCCTCATATTTTTGTTTACCTTGATGATATTATCATTATCTCCAAAACTCTATCTGAACACATGAAATTACTTCATGAGGTTAAAGAATGTCTTAAGGATGCAAATCTTACCGTTAATCTTAATAAGTGTGAATTTTTTAAGACTTCACTTAAATACCTTGGCTTTATAATTGATTCCGAAGGTTTACGTACCGACCCCGAAAAAGTTTCTGCAATGATAAATTATCCTCGTCCTTCCAATACTACCGAAGTTAAAAGGTTTATAGGCTTGTGTTCTTGGTACCGTAGATTCATAAATCACTTTTCCACTATTGTTTCTCCTTTAAATGAGCTACTGAAGACCAGGAAGAAAAAACAACCTATTCAATGGACACCTGAAGCGGAAAATTCTTTTATAAAGATAAAAGAAGCTTTAGTATCTTCCCCAATTCTCTGTAGTCCAAATTTCAACGAAGCTATGACCATTCAATGTGATGCGTCAGACCGTGGAATCGGTGGCTTAATTACACAGAATGTAGGTAATACTGAACGTGTTATTGCATTTTGCAGCAGATCCTTATCGAAAGCAGAGAGAAATTATAGTGTTACTGAGCGTGAATGTCTCGCTGTTATCTTTTGTATCGATAAATTTAGAGGTTACATCGAAGGTAGTCCTCATAAATTTACAGTAATTACCGATCACTATAGTTTGCTTTGGCTAAACAATATGAAGGAACCTACTGGTAAACTTGCCAGATGGAGTGTTAAACTAGCACAACACAATTTTGACCTAGTGCATCGAAAAGGGAAAGCACATATCGTACCTGATGCGTTGTCTAGAATTCCACAACCTGAGCAAGAAATATCTGTTATTGACATTCCTGAAACTTCCTTTGATCCATGGTACATAGATCTGAAAAATAGTATCATAGAATCTCCCGATAAATATCCTCAATTTGATGTGAAGGATAACATTATCTATAAATTTGTATCTAATCAGCTTCCTATGAAAAGCAATATTCCGGAATGGAAAATTTTTGTCCCTAAATCTCTTCGAAAAAAAGTAATTGCTTCTTGTCACGATCCCTCGACTGCAAGTCATTTTGGTTTTCTAAAAACACTATATCGAGTGCAAGAGTTGTATATTTGGCCAAAAATTAGGCGAGATATAGCGAACTTTTGTAAAAATTGTCTAGTCTGTGGAGCACAGAAACCGTCTAATACAGCACGTGCTGGTTTGATGGGTTCTGAGAAAACTGTCGATTACCCTTGGCAGGTAATAGCTGCAGATTTAATTGGTCCAATGACTCGCAGTAAAAAAGGCAATTCCTATATACTTGTTGTCTCGGATTGGTTAACTAAGTATACCCTTATCCATCCCTTACGTAAGGCTGTTGCCGCCCCAATAATTAAATTTATTGAGGAAGAAGTCTTTCTTGTTTTTGGAGTTTCACAATTTATAACTGTAGATAATGGTCCTCAATTTGCCGGAAAAGAGTTTAAGAAACTTGCCGAAAAATATAAAGTTCAGAAGATTTGGTATACACCAAAATATCATGCCCAAGTGAACTTTGTAGAAAGACAAAACAAAATTGTTGGTACTGCTATCCGCAGCTATGTGAAAGATCACAAAAATTGGGATCTTGAAATACCTAAAATCCAATATGCCATTAACACTTCTGTTAATGAAGCAACTGGATATTCCCCGTGTTTCTTGAATTTTGGAAGAAACATACCTATAACTGGAAATTTCTACGGTAAACTAAATAGTACCGAAGAAATAGAGTTACAAGCTGGAAATAGAGATAATCTTGTAGAAGATCTTGTACATCTCAAGGATATTTTCAGTGATGTAAAGAAGCATATGCATGATTCGTATGTTAAGAATCAAAAAGCTTATAATTTACGTAAACGAGATGTTTCATTCTCAGTAGGTGACAAGGTATGGCGTAAGAATAAAATTCTATCTTCAGCCGCAAATAACTTTTCCAAAAAGTTGGCACCGAAGTTTATTTTATGTCAAGTCACAGAGAAACTATCTAAAACCGTTTATCGCTTAACTAATGTAACAAACAAAACTGATGTTGGTACCTGGCACATCAAAGATTTAAAGCCGTACTATGGTTCTAACTCAGATGTTTCCGTTGGTTAGTTAAAAGCTTTGTATATACCTAGGTTAATTAGTTTTTAGTATCTTTAACTTTATCTTTATCTTAAATTAGTTTTAGTTTTCTAAATGGTTCCTGATTCTAGAAGTGATTTAGATGTATAAACTTTCCCGATTTTGTCGATCATTTGATGATCAAACCCCGATTGTGACGAACTTAAACATAAATTGTTATATATAGTTCTCGATTGTGTCTCCTATCTGGACGTTTTGTACGCGTAAGATACTACCCATTAATTTAACGTTTTGTACGCGTAAGATACTACCCATCAAATATCATTTAATATATAGAATCATGGACTATTTACAATATACACCCTTCAATTTTTTTTTTAAATTGTTTTTTAGTTAATTGTCTGATATTTAATTATCGCAAAAAATTAAACTGGGTTTAATTTTTCTTTTTCGGAGAGGGGTGGTGTAGCAATTGAAAATTTCTACTTTATTTTTCTTAATTTTTATTATCGTATAAATACCTTTAGATTATTATAGCACACAATACAGATTATCTTTGTCTGAATAAGGCACAACATTGTTTTTTGGATAAATAACTTTCTTCGTTTATCGAAACCCATATTTTGATGCAATTCACTTATGTGGTCATATATTCTGTTGTTAATGTTTCATATTGTTCCAATAGATGTTTCTCACTAAGTTCTACCTAAAAACAATGAACATGTGTCTTAGAATATTTGTTTTTGATAATTTTATGGCTATATTCTTGAAATTAAAAATATGTATTTTTGATTTATTGATCCATATCTTTTTGCTAAATTAGGTTAATATATTTCTATTCATAGATAATTAACATTAATACAAAGATATCTCACCTTTCTATTCCATAGTTATTGAGAAATTAAGGTTTCTCTAATATTTTTCATATCGTGTTTTTTTTTGTTATTATGTCTCCGATAGATGTAATACTTTCACAAATGATTGGAGCACACATATACTAAAGATACTTTATTATTTTTATCTCTGATTATTAAATTAAATAACTTTTGTAATGTTTTTAATTTCAATTTTTAGGTTATAAATGTCAAAAGGTCATATCAACAGTGTTGCCGTGGTTTATCGGTTATCTCTCACATTTTTGTGGATCGATGAATTCCGTCCGGTTACATGATGTAAACGGTGTGGTTACGTCATTTCCTATCTCTTAAAATTATCGTTGGATGTTATTGGTTGTTATTTTCCATTATTAAGTAATATACCATAACATATTCTCTGTAATACCATTTATTATCTTTCTAAAAATATGTATTTTTTTTTTAAAATATACATACGACAACGTCGCAAAAATTTCGGATAAAGCGCAAAAAACCTGGTGCGTAGTAGGCGGCGTGACATTTTGCTCTTCGAGTCTGAATTCTAGCATTCATGTTTCGAATTTTCTTTTAGTGATTTTAATTATCTAATTAGATGTACAATGAGTCCATTGATTTGGCCATGTGCGTACGTGTCTAAGAAGAATCCCTTAAAATAAGGGTTCTTCGTATGGATATCTTCGTACGGATATTAGAAGATATCTGCCCATGTGGTATATTTGAGGTTATCTCCTGTATGAATCACGTCATGCATATCGTTTTCCCATCAACCAGGTGATACCATGTTGTTCATCGAGTTCCAAAATAAGCAACTACCAAACATAGGTATGAGTTCCTATCATGATGAAGAAGTCATAACCTACCACCTATCTGTGCAGTTCTTGGTGAAACCGATGAGAACGTAGTATTGTCTGTGTCCAATGTTAGGTAACACTTTACCTCAATATCACGTGAGTTTCGAAGACTATATCGTACCTCCTATCGACATATCTTTTTAAAAACAACTTTAATTTTTCGATTGAAACGCATGGAGCGTTTAAGTTTATTATTATCGTAACTATTTAAATAAGTGCTTAACACATATTTTCATTAATCGCATTTTATAATTTTTTTATTACATTTAAGTAAGTTTACCTGTGTGTAACCCAAAACATATATATATGTATATATATATTTGTGAACCTCGAATAACGTTATTCAAGAGTATATTTATTTTGTACTTTTCCACAGCAGATTATTATTATTATAACAGGTAAACCAAAAACATTTCTCTCATTTTAATACCTATCCCTCAAAGTTAATAGTTAATCTAAAAAGTATACTAATACTCACCAATAATGGTTGATTTTTAGATCATTTATCAATCATTAAAATAATATCCATTGTAGTGTACGATGATCTTGGCGCCCATATCAACAATCTATCTGTAAGTATTTCTAACCGTTTATAACCCACAACCCTGCTCGCCGATGAAAAGCTGCCGTTGCAAGTGTGACTTGGGTTTTCTTTTAATCTGAAATTTATCTAATTTCTTTTGTTCGTAACTTTATCTTTGTATCTTACCAGTATTAATTTTTGACTAATGCTCAATTTTCCTATAAATATCAGATTAGGGAAAACCTGCTAGTTACAATATTTAATAATAATTGCGGAAAAAACTTACACACATAAACAGAACACAAACACCGACATCCGCCATTAAACGCGGTAAATTTAAAAAGACAAAGGGAAAGCCATCGTAGGGTATCCCAGGGATATCCCAAAAGGGCATCTACGGGACATTTCCTTGGGACGTCCCCAGGATGTACGAAGGACATACCGTATATCCTTGGGGCAGTATATCCTCAGGACATACCTTTCGGGATATCTTTGGGATATACGACTAATATCCTGGGACATGCGACATTAAGAGGACATTGAGAGGGTATCCGGGGGATATTGAGTGCTATATGGGAAAGGGTTAAATGTAAAGTTGTATATATGGTTTATTGTACTTTCTTATACATAAGTACCAATAAAAATAAATTATATCCGACGGATTAAATAAGATTAGTTTGAGAAGTTAAAAAGAATTATCGCTCTATTTTATAAAGTTTAAGTGTTCTGACATGGAATCAACGTTAGAGTTAATATGATGTATTAGTTTGATAAAGAAAACCACTTTTCAGGAAAACTTTTTCCACCCTCGTCAGTTTTTCACTACCTAATGTTGATCCAAAATGTACACACCACTCTCTAAAGTACATCGATCCTTTTTGTATTCAACGCGGAACATATGTCTTCGATTTATCTTTTATATTTCATAATATGTGATATCACAAACTTAAAGATACCATTCACTCGGCGTTCACACGTGAAGAACAGTCCCAGATAGCACAGGTTTATACAATGGATATCCCCAGAATATCCGTTTTGGGATTTCCGACATCCCCAGGATATACGATTTAGTCTTTAGATATCCGTAGGACATCCTCAGGATATACTTTGTTACTAAACGGGAAGCCGAGCGACTTCTGAACCGTATATCCCAAGGATATCCCGAAGGTATGTCCTAAGGATATACTGTGAGCCTGTCCTAAATCTAGCTACTAATTATTTAAACATGTCCCCGACAAAAGTGGCTATCAAATAATATTGTTTTTATTGTTTTTTATGTGAAGTATTACTATAAGCAGCTTGCACCTAGATGCAAGTTATTTAAATTTGAGCTAATAGTTTCACAAAAAATAATAAAAGCAATACTATTAGCCTCTTTTGTCGGGGAGATTTGTACATAATTAGTAACTTATCTACGAAATATATTTCCCGTTTTCCGTGGGTAATACTGACGAAATTGTCCAACAGAGGAAAACAATATAAATATTTAATAATAACTATGGAAAAAACTTACATAAACAGACCACAAACACCGATAATAACATCCGCCATTAAAGTCACGAAAAACGCGGTAAATTTAAAATAATAAAGGAATAGCCATCGTAGGATATCACAGGGACATCCGAAAGGACATCCACGGGACATCCCCTCGGGACGTCCCTGGGATGTACGAATGACATACCGTATATCCTTGGGATATACGGGCAGTATATCCTCAGGACATACCTTTCGGGATATCCTTGGGATATACGACTAATGTCCCGGGACATGCAACACTGAAAGGACATTGAAAGGAAGTATCAATTTTGTAGCAAATAAATAAAAAATGTTTTCAAAATGCCTTGTAGTATATAATAAAACACATCAAATAAAGTTTTTTTTAAGTGTAGAATATGAACCTTTAATTTATTTTTAAACCTGAAAAAAAAATTGCAACACCCAGTTACAAAAATAAACACATTTAAAAGCAACGTGTACAGATTATTATGCTTTTTGGCCAAATATTATCTCTTTTATTGAAATAAAGTTATCTTTTTTTACATTTTTTGAGATTTGTTATTTTTTCTTAGACATCCTGTTCTTTTTCTTTAAAAAATATGGGGCGTTAATGGGTATTTATCAATGAATTTCTAAAAAAAATAACCCATGAGAATAAATTATAAGTCATACGTCAATTTTTACAAGTTTTTACCTTGGTAAACCATTTTATCATGTAAAAAGCATTTTTTTTTAATGTTCCCTTATTATTCAAAAACAATTTCCCTTCATAAAATCGCCTGATTTCAACATTTTTATATTTAAAAAGTAATGAAGGCTTAACATGTTTTCTCTCTTAAAAAACCGCCAGGCGCTACCTCTAAATATATATTTTTTTAAATTAAAAAAAAATTGAGGGTTGGTTTTTGACATAAATGAAGTGGGTGGGACCCTAAAAAAATCCATCTTGTAATTTTGACTGGTTACCCTACTCTACAGGGTTATTTAGAAATAAGCCTTTATCAATTCTAAGGCATGTGCAATAGGATGGGTCAAAAAAACCGACTATTTTTTTTTTACTTTATACTCTGAAAAATCGGTTGCTAGACACCTCTAGAAAATTCTCACCAAAATATGAGCTTTTAATTTTGATAAAAAGGTTCTCCGCTTTACAATTTTCCATTTTTACCTCAGTATTAGAAACAAAAAGTCCAAACGATTTTTCCGAGTATAAAGTAAAAAAAAAATAGTCGGTTTTTTTGACCCACCCTAATGTGCAAAAATTCATTACTGTGATTTATAGGGTTCCCGAAATATTAAATAAAAACTACTTTTTAGATGTACCCTTAGGAGAGTCGTAGCTTCCCTAGGGCTCCTTTCCGGACCACCCTTTATAGGAACTTTTTTTCATATTTTTTAACGTAGAATCACCTCTTAAATTTCTCGAACTTATTTCTGAATATCCCTGTATACTACCTAGGTCGTAGGAAAAATATGTTCTCTTCCCACTCCATACGATAATATTTATGTTTTACGTCACTCCCACTTATAGAAATTAATAATCTATTTATCCCTCTTTTATCTGAGGGCCAAATGGGACCATGTTACGTTACTATATACAAATGTCTTCGATTTATCTTACAAATTTCATAATATTTGTAATGCAAATATTATGAAACGTGAAATATTACTGGCCTAAATATAAATACCCTTGTCTAAACATCCATTTTGTTATTCAACAAATGCTATTTTGACACATTTGTGCTCAACTAAAAAGGAAAAATAATAAATAATATTTTTTTATATTTGCGATTTATAAAAACTCGTTAAAGTACCTATTACATGCTTTAATAATATTATGTACAACCATATACAGTGTGAACTTATTAAAATAATTAAATCGGATAATTCTGAAAAAACATTTTTTATCAGAAATTCTTTTATTCATTAATAAAACATTACAAAAATAGAAATGAAATTTGATAAAACGTCAAAAAATAATGCAAGAAGTTCATATGGGAGACACACATCTTTCCTCACGCACATCTTTACTCACGCACATCTCTACTCACACACATCTCTACTCACACACATCTCTACTCATACACATCTCTACTTACACACATCTCTACTCACACACAACTCTACTCAATGTCATTAACGTCGCTTGACTTTGACATTTATTTAATTAGAACTAAGATACCATGGCGGAACAAAGTACTAAACTAAATTAATATTTTTTTCTGTAATTTAGCTTACAAGTTTGTGTGCAAACAAAATCTCTTATGAAGTTTATTACTATTAATAGTAATAGGAAATTAAAAAAAATTGCGCAATAAACAAGCTGATTTACAGAAAAAATATGAAATTAATATAGTTAGTGCTGTGTTCCGCCATGGTATCCTAGTTTCAATCAAAATAAATGTCAAAGTCAATCGACGTTAATGACAATGAGTAGAGTTGTGTGTGAGTAGATATATTTGTGAGTAGAGATGTGTTTAAGTAGATATGTGTGTGAGTAGATATATGTGTGAGTAGAGATATGTGTGAGTAGAGATGTGTGTGAGTAGAGATGTGCGTGAGTAGAGACGTGATGAGTAAGTAGAGATGTGTGTCCGCCGTTCATATAGGAGCGCCTGGTTATAGCTACCCGCACGTGCTACGCATGCGTAGTAGATGGCTAACCGTTTTTCAATGTATTATTCTAAATCAAAACCAAAATTTACAAAAAAAAAAACAGGCACAAAACTAACGTTAACCAAAGTTAAAATAAAACAACGCCCCCCATTAAACACCAAACAACACAAAAAAAAAACCAAAACAATCTCGGTGCGGGTAGCTATAATTAGGCGCTCCTGTTCATAAGACCTTTTAGAGATGACGGCTATTGATTGCAGAAGTTTATAACGTCACTCATGTGTGTTGTAACAACAAATATCCACCTTTCAACATTCCTAAATAACATAATTTTTAGACTTTTTATAATTTTTCTTATTTTGAAAATTCCATACTGTATAATATTCAGGAAAATCATTTACTTAATATTAAATAAATAAATTTTACTCAATATTTTTTATGTTTAATCGATAATAAAATCCCATTTCCTCATTTCCTTTTTAGTAGAGTATGCGGTATGGCTTACTACAGAAATATTATGTTTTTCCTAATTGAACTTTTATCTGAAATTTGATATACGTCCATTAAAAATTGTTTGTGTATCATTTTTAATAAAGTTAAGGGAAATGAGTTTGATGAAAACTCCTTTCCAACGTACTATAAACAGATTTTTTAAGGGAAATTAAAAGGCTTATATTAAATCGAAATTCAATTTTAAATATTATTTTTAAAGTAATCAATCATTCAAAAGGTATCCATTTTAGTATAAAAGTGTATTTATGATTAAGTTTATGGATAAGTAATATCCGGAATTTATTTATGATTAAGTTTATGGGTAAGTAATATCCGGAATTTATTTATGATTAAGTTTATGGATAAGTAATATCCGGAATTTATTTATGATTAAGTTTATGGGTAAGTAATATCCGGAATTTATTTATGATTAAGTTTATGGATAAGTAATATCCGGAATTTCGGAATTTAAAACTATATCTTAAAAAATAACTAGACATTGAGCCCGTCATAGGCGCCGACTCCTGGGCCCAGGAGCTATGGCCACCCCTGGACTCATAACAGGGGGTCCGGGCCCCCTTGGAATATTGTTTATTATACTTTTAAATATTATAAAAATTTTAAATATATTTTTAGTCTTTTTTTTGTTTGAATATGCATGAGGAAAATATGTAGTTGGGAAATAGGAGATTTTTTGTTTTTTATTATTTTTTTTACATCCCTTCCAACGCTACATTTTTTTTTAGAAAATGACTTTGGAAATGTTTTATTTTTTGTTTCTAGTAGTCTGTGTTTGTCGTTCGAGTCGTGTCGAGTTATTACTGATGTTTTAGGATTTAATTTAAAATTCTACCAGTAATTATTTCTGATCTACTACTGATTTATTACTGATTTTTTAATTTATACTTACACTCACGGTGCGGTGGTAGGACAATTTAAATTAATTCAGATTAACCCATTTGTTTCTATACATCGTGACGCGTCCATTCTATGACACGTAAGGTGATTTTGACCAAAAATAAAAAATAAACTTCTGTTTATTAAGCAAAAACCCCGTATTAGGATACTTCCTAAAATGCAAAAATTCGAAATGTTAACGGGCTGCAAACTTATTTTATTATTCCCAATTAAAAAATATGGAACCATTCCTAGAGGTCCCTACCAGCAAAAAAAGCATTTTTTTTGTATAGGGATAAATTTTGACTTAAAATAATCTAGGTTAGTTGCTTAATAAAAGTTATGGATGTAGGTAGCATGTGGGGGTCGTTCACTCTCCTTGTAAGATTTCACCTAATTCTTAAGTTGGTCCACTTCAAATGTTTTTTTTTATTGCTGAAATATTACAAAAATTTTATATTGACACAACTTTTTGACATCTACCGCACGAAAATTCATACAAAATGTGTTAAAATTATATCAAATTGATATTTCGATGCCTAGGGGGTGGGCCACGACCCCCCATGCCGCTTACGATCATGATTTTTATTAAGTAATTAACCTAGATTATATTATGCCACATTTATCCATATGTATATAATTAAAAAAAAAACAATAATTTTAGAAAATATATGGATTTTACAAAAAAAGACTTTTTTTCTGTAAAATCCATCCCCTAGGAATGGTTTGATTTTTGCAAAATTTGGCCCGAGGCATTTTTTAAAGGGCATAATAAAGTAAGGTGGTAGCCCGTTAACATTGAGAATTTTTGCATTTTAAGAAGCAGCCTAATAAGCGGGTTTTTGCTTAATAAGAAAAAGTTCTGGATAGATTTTTTTTAATTTTTGGTCAAAATTGTTTTTCGTCTCATAGAGTCGAAGTATAGAAACAGAAATGGGTTAATTTGAAGTTGATTTAAATTGTACTACCACCGCACCGTGACACTTGTAGGGAACGTTCAATTATTACGTAACTCAAATTTTGATCATTTTAGACCCCCACCCCCCCCCCTGTAACGCTATTTTTCTTTACCATTAACATGGGCGTAAAACTCTAAATTTTAAGTGTTTTAACCCAAATATTTCTGTTTTCCATGTCAAAAATAGAAACTATAGCGTTACTATTTTGACCATTACTGTATAGTCTAGACTGTCTAGATCTTATAAAAATTGCTTAATTTTTTATTTAGTTACCTTACATCACATAAAAAACATCAAAATAGACAGTATTTTTCTTATGAAATGTAAAACAGTACAATTTTACTGTCTTATTTGGCAGCATAACCACATAAATCTAATTTAATAAGTAAACTCATGTTTGCATTTATTTGGGAATAGGCGCAACCCATTAAACAGATATGTATTATATTAAATATAAAACCAAGAAAACTAAAGCTAAATAAAAATCATATTTCCTGTTTGACATACTTACATATATAAATTTGTATGCTCTTTATATATATTTTGTGCTTGCTTATCTTAAAAATTAATAAAAAAAAATTATAAAATTTTAAAATAAGAAACTTCATATTTCTTCGGGATCGTAGGAAAAAAGTGTACATAACTCGTTGGAAAGTGTATTTCATTTCATTTCACTCGAGGGGTTTTCTCACTCGCCAAGCGGCTCGTTCGTAAACTTTCCCACTCGCGTGAAATATGTCACTTTTGCCGCTGATAATATGAAATAAGGCCCATGTTACGTGTGAGTATTTTGTTTACACCAAACAGCTCGTGTTAACATTCTTGTTAAATTAATCTAGCAATACCTAATCGATTTTAATTTGCATTTGTCAAATAGTTGACCACTTCGAAATGTCAGAAAATTAGCAATTAACCTCCATGTTCCAGACATAATTGGGATAAACCAGTCAACATATCTGACACAATATTTACTTTGATTTGCAATTTTAGGGTACACTGTTAAAAATCTCTAGTTGACGTTAAATTATAGAAAGTTATAGTTTTAGATATTCGTTCGGTACTCATTTTTCTAGAGAAATGAATTTTATAACCTTGTACTGAAACTAAAACAAAAGACGCCTCGTACGAAAATAGTATATTATAAGTTGTAATTAATTTACAATTTATAACTGTATCCCGTTAAAGGGGGTTTCTGGTGGATTTCACCTTTTTAAAAAACATTTTTTTTTCGTAGAAAAAGTTATATTTTATTGTAGGACTTTCTTATACATAAAACATAGTTTGAAGTTTACAAAAAAAAAATATATATTTTTTTCATCAGAACTTGTTTCAAAATGGCGGCCTGAACTTTTTTGCTCCAGGTAATCTGAAAGCAAAAAACTAAATGGATTCTTGTTAATTATGTTACTGATTATCGAAGGAACTAGAATTATATTTTTTTTAAAACATAAACAATTAAAGTTAAAAAAAAAGGTCGAAAAATTCTAAAGTCCGCCATTTTGTTTTTTTTTTCATAAAATTATATATTTTTATGCAATCCCTCTTATGCCAGTATTCAATAAAATTTTTATTCATTTTATAGACTTGATATTACCATAACCACAAAAACAGTTATAAATTATTTTTATTCCCAACTTTAGCACATTGTTCTTTTAAGCCTAGGCACACAAATAACTATTTTTAACTTTTGTGAATTGCAAAATTACAAAATATAAATCGTTTTTTTTTTAAACAGGGTCAAGGGCAATCAGTAAATAAACAGTTTTTTACAGTGTATGCGAAGAATGTAGTAAGAAAAATAATGTACTTTGAAGTTTTATCAGATAATTTTCTATAGGATCCTAGGAATGAAATAAACTAAAACAGTGTTTTTATTCTACAATTTTACATCGTGCGTTTTTTTTTTTAAATTTAAGTCTTCATACATTTTAGGTTTGAATAAGAAATTTAATATAAAATTCCTTAGAATGAAGTTGTTAAAAATTTAAGTAGCAAAATACAGAGCCAATTATAGAAAACATCAAGGTTCGTTTCTTTGTAGTATAAATTGGCTTGTTATTTGAAGATAAAATAAACAAATTGTATAATACAATACCCATTTCAAAGGAAGTCATGCAAACAGATTTAATTCGGCTTAAATATTTATAACTTGTTGAAAAATATTCAAAAAGATTAGTACAAGTCGATACTTTACTCAGTATCTATCTGAAAACGGGTAAATATCCTTTTCTCACTACCAACTATAGGTAAGTTGGCAGTTAATTAATCAAAAAGTCGACAGTAAGTTAAAGTACTATATCGAGAACACTTAGTGATAGATTGAATCAATTCGAACAAAACCGTAACTAAAGACAGAAAAAACGATTTACCGCGCAAGGACACTAAGTGTGCGACACTTACCGCAGGGGGACATCTAGGCACAAGACTACCTACTATTTTTAATTTTATTTTAATGATTTTTTGAATTGTCACACATATAAATGTCAAAAATATTATTATTATTAAAATACGATTTTAACTCCTTGGTAGTGAAAAAAACGTAATGAGCTACTCGTAAGTTTTTTTCTGTCTTCGGTTGTTTTTATGGACCTAAGCTCCACAAAATACGAACTCACACAGAAAAATTCACTTACCTCTACTATGAGCGCAAATAACTATTTTTCCGTAGTGAAAATTACGTGAAATTTCCTTTCAAACAGTATCTCAAATCTTTAATTTAATGCCAAATAAGCTTAGATATAGTTCTCCGCATGAAAGAAAGTCTCCGACGCAAGGGGGAGGAATCATTCGCGCTCTTCTTTCCGTCAAGAGCGTTATAAAGTGTGCATGCCTCCCACTTGCACACACATTCCAAACATATTTCCCGTAGCCACAGATCCGTACGTCAAACTATATTTAAATTTATAAACTACGTGACTTTAGAACTATAGTGTTTAAACTTAAAGTACATTAATATAGAGTCATAACTTTCTATCCATTTGTAACCGAATATTTTTGTTTGTTTTGCTTTTTACAGTGTATGTACGCTTTTGAAGCATGAGTTCAAACGCATTCCTTGACGCACAGAAAAGTAGATGTATGTAATTGCCTTTGAAATAACTCGCGTCTGTCGCCGCTAAAAGGAAATTTTACCCCAACCAAAAAAGGTAAAACAAAAAAACAACTTTTTTGCCCCATTTTACCTTGTGTAACGTAACTCCTTAGTTATTTATTAAATCACTCACGATGAAATTTTATATTTGAATTTGCTCAAAAACGTGCAAAAATAACAACTTCCTTGAAAATGCAACGTTTGAAGTTTTAAATCAACAAAGAAATAATTTTTATATTTTTTCTTTTTTCAATAAGAGGATGTGATTAACAGAATCACTCTGGGATTTCTAATTTATCTGAACTAAAAATACATTTTCTTGGCAAGAACTTTTTACGAATACAATATTAATGGAAGAAAGTTAAATATTTATATATTTATTAACAGTGTTAAATCTTATTATTAAAAATTACGTCTAAAAATGTCATTTAAAAGGTATAAATTAAAACAAAAGTAGAATAATTGTGATTTATGGTTCACACGTTATGGCTCATACTTAAAATATATACAACGTAAAATTTTGAAAATTTTTACCCCTATGCTTCGTATCGCTGAGACTAATCCCTATAAATACGTAACGCTAGCAGCAAATACTCCCCTAAAAAAATTGGGTGAAAAAATAAACCGTTTTTATTCCATAAAATAAAAAGCGTTACATAATGCTATATCAATCTTTCTCTCGTAACACATCGTAACGCTAAGCACTGTCCCCCCCCCCCTAAGTACGTAACGTATTTTAAGTATAGACCCTACATACTAAGAATTTTAAGAAGCAGAGGTTAACTCATCTCAAATTCCGGTATAACCGGGAGTATTAAGATCTTGACATTATATGATTTTTTTAACCTAATACAGCGTTATTCTTTTGAACGGGATGAGATATAAACTTTTAATTTGGATTATGTATATCACACAACAAAATCAATAAATTTTCATATTTTTTAATCTTTTATTCGGTAAGGCAGCGCCAGGGGGGCAGTTAATTGATGAAATTTTCAATTTTTTAAAGAAATTAATTTTGGAAATTTTACACAAAATGGTCAAAGTAGTTAATACATGGTGTATTATCATGCTAAAACTAATTATCTATCATTTGCATATAAAATTTTCAATACTTATGCACAACATATTAAAAATTTCAATAATTTTGAAGAAAAAAAAAATAATAAAAACAGTTACAAAGTTAGATAGAGAATGTTAGGCTCTTAATTTTCAATATTTTCAAAAAATTAATTTTTGAAATTTTGCACAAAAAGGTCAAAATAGTTAATACATGGTGTGTTATCATGGTAAGACTAATCATTTATCATTTTAATGTAAATTTTTCAATATTTATGCACAAAATATTAAAAATTTTAATAATTAAAAAAAAAATCCTCAAAAAAAAATATTAAAAAATAAATAGTTATGCAGTTAAATAGATAAAATAAGCTCTTTAAAATGGTGTATCACAAGTCATAGGGTGCTATTTAAAATATTGTCCCCCATTGCCCCCCTGGCGCCGCTTTAGCGAATAAAAAATTAAAAAATATGGCAAGTGATAGTTTTTATTGTGTGATATAAATATTACAAATTTGAAGTTAATAACTCATGCCGTTCAAAAGTTACGGGGGTGTATCATTTAAAAGAATAACCCTGTATACATATTATAAATTTGAAGTTTATATCTAATTTCTTTTAAAAGTTATGGGGCATACCGTTTAAAAGAATAACCCTGTATACTTACAGCATGACTAAAAAAAATTAAATTTATTGTAATTATAAAAAAAAGGTAAAGATTTTTATTGTTTTTTGCCAGTTTATTTGCAAATATGGCGAAGGCGCCAGCACTGAACATCGTTTTAAAAATTATACTGGGTCTTCTCATTTTTTCTACTAACGTTTATTTTAAAAACCCTTTGCATACATTTGCATAGAGTTAGGGCTAAACAGTTAAGCATTCGTTAAAAATAATGTAGACAGTGCATAAAAGAAAATTTGATTTTCATTAGCAATGTAAAATTTTAGAATACATGTGAAGTAAACATGTATATAAATTTTTCATGGTTATAATTGTAAGTTTAGTTTACTTCTAAAAACGAAGAATAAATTATAAATAAATAACACGACTCAACAAAAAAAATTTTGTTCTTTGTCCTAAAGTTTATATTATGATTTTTCGGTTCATTAGCACATAAACGAAAAGAAAATTCATTCTTTTGGTTTAAAGTTTGCTTTTGTGATAGTTGTGATAATAATACTCATTTTCGAATATTTTTATAAATTTCAATTAGTTTAAATACATTCAAAAATACCGCAAGATCTGAGTGGGGTTTTTACGTTCACGCAGTGCCTCCAGATGGCACTCAAGTGATAAACAACGATCAGGTGTTTTGTAAATGTCGAGAAAACGTTAAAATGGCATCGCGAAAGTGTAAATATGATGCTGATGCATTTTGCTACGTATGTGGTCAATTTATTAAAGTTCGAGACATGAAATATGAACTAAAAACATCTTACGTTCTCTGTGAAGCCTACGAAGCATATTTTGACTGTCCTGTTCGGAATTAAGACAAGCCATGGGCTCCAAATGTTGCTCGTAGTTATTGTAAAAGATTTTTGGAAGGTGAGCAATTTTTAATTAAGCAGTGAATCAAATGTAATAGACATATTAACGTTATTGGCCAATGGGAGACTATATCTGGGGTTTATTGAGAGAAAGTACTTATGAACATATTAAAGTATTTTCTACTTTTTTGTAAGTTATTTTGATAGTAAAACTTAATAAAAATGATAAACAAATTTATTTTGAAGGTTCTATCTTCCAATAAAAAATAATACCACAGATTTTGAAAAATATCGTTCAATCGGTCTTCTAAATACAAAAGCAAACTTTTTTATGCCATATAATTTTTTTTCGTGTAATTACGACCTAAACTATCGAAATTTTATACTTTAGAGTAAAAGTCAAATTTTGTGTTGTCCCGTGTAATTATTTATCCGATACAGTAAAACACATTTTGCAATATGAGCCAAAAACTAATAATTTTTAAACGCACTCAGGAAATTTCGTTGGATTTTTAATACTGAATGTTATTTGTTAATACATATTTTTTATTTATATCGCCACCATTGGTATTTAATACTTTACTTGTGATATTAAATACTGCAATGTGTGTATTGTATAAAAAGTCCAAAATGTTGTCATACTAACATAGAGACCGTACTGGTACATTTAAATCCCCACGCAACATGTGTTTAATAATACTAGCATGTTATAGTAAAAATTACTGTAACATTTGGTCAAGTATATCACACTTATAGTATGGTATACTTTGAGTTGCTGTTAAGTTGTAATACTGATCTAGTTTAAAGTATGTGTATTCAGAAAAATTATCAATCGGTAAATAATACCAAAATTTTGATTAGCAATAAATAAAGATTTCAACCACACGCAATTACACACTGACAAAATAATCGATCCTTTTTTTACTTTTCTCTGTATTATTACTAATCAAAATTTTGGTATTATTTACCGATTGTTATTTTACTATATACTGTAACATACTTTAAAATATATCAATAACACAACAACTACAACTTAGAGTATACGAAACTATAAGTGTGATATAATTTACCAAATGTTACAGTATTAATTAATAAACACATGTTGCGTGGAGATCCAAATGTACCAACACGGTCTCTATGTTAGTATGACAACATGTTGTATATAATACACACATTGCAGTATTTAATATTACAAGTAAAGTATTAAATACCAATGGTGGCCTTCGTGCAAAAATTTTCATTTTTTTTTTTGCTTATTTTTGCGTTTTATGACGTTTTATGTCAATATAAATCAATTTCAAGCAAAAAAAAATTGTCGCTCGGTCAGTCGGTTGATCGGTCGGTCGATCGGTCTGTCCGGGAAATCTTGTGGGCACGATAACTTAAGAACGCTTTAAGCTAGAGACTTGAAATTTGACATACGGGTATGTTACCAAAAGTTCTAACTCGGGATTGTTTTTGGTGAACATTGGGCTATTAGGGTTTTTGATTTCGCTAAAACTAAATCTTTTAATAAAATTTTTCTAATTTCACCCCCTGATGGGTGGGGTAGTTTTTGTGAAAATTGGTGTATTGGGGTTTTTAAGGTTTCTGAAAAAGAATCTAGTAATAAAAAAGTTCTAACTGCACCCCCTAAGAGGCCGGGGGCAGTTTTTGTGAAAATTGGTATATTTTTAAGGTTGCTAAAAGTATATCTAATAATAAAAAATCCATTTTATGCGCGGAGGTGTAAAATGGGAAAGCTCTTTTACTAGGCAGTGTATTTTTAATGTAATATTTTATGCTGATTCTAAATTTTAGAATTGATTTAATTAGTTTTATTGTTGCACACCAGATATTACCGGCAGTAATTAAGACCATTGAATTCTGAGTGAATATCCGGTAATTTTCAAATTGGTAGTCGGCCAGTATTGCTTTGTACGTGTGAACGAATGTTATTAGCATGTCCGAAAGTTGCAAATCATTTCAACAATGCTCCGAGAAGACCCAGCGATGCCTTTTTGGAGCTTCTGTGTAAGAGCCATTTCACGACAATCAATCGATTTGTAAAGATAAACGAAGTGTATCGGAAATAAATAAAACCTAGAAATCGGATTTTTGATCATTTCTTTTTTTCATTTTGCATTTGCTAATTGGTCATTGACGTGTTTTTTTTTTTTTAACAAAATATATTTCTCACCTTCTGACGGATAGTCCGAGTGAATTAATGGGATTCGGGGAATGAGTACTGTTTACCCGTCTCCACATCCTGTAAAAATGGTTGCTTCTACAACAATATTATGAAAAATCCTGAAACACGTGTCATTTTGATTTTAATGAAAAATATTTTTGCCAAATATCGTAATTCAAGATTAAGAGGTCTCTGAGATAAGCACACTTTTCAAAAAATTTTAATATTTACATAACTGACCACCACAATTTTTGCCACCTCAGGGGTCGATTATCAAAAATTTCTGAAACCCGTTTCTTTTTAGTTTCAATAAAGAATATTTTTTCCAAATATTGAGATTCTAAATTAACAGATCTTTGAGATACCCACACTTTTCAAAAAAGGGTTATATTTACAAATTTTACCACATACGTCTTAAATATTACGATTTTCACCACCTTAAGTGTCGAGTATCGAAAAATCCTAAAAAATCTATCCTTTCGATTTCGATAAAGAACATTTTTGCCAAATAAGAAGATTCTAGATTAAGAGATACGCACACTTTTTAAAAAACCTTTTAATCTTTCAACCACCGTTTCACCACCTCATATCGAAAATTCCTGAAACAAATTATTTTCAAATTTCGATAAAGAATAATTTTAACAGATATTGAGATTCTAGATTAAAAAGTATTTGAGATACATACTTTTCAAAAAAGGGTGTAATATTCATATAATTAACCACTTAAGACTTAAATATCACGATTTTTATCACCTGCCAAATATTGAGATTCTAGATTAACAGGTCTTTGAGATACGCACAGTTTTCAAAAAAGGGTAATATTTACAAAATTTACCACATACGTCTTAAATATTAAGATTTTCACCATCTTAAGTGTCGAGTATCAAAAAATGCTGAAACATATATCTTTTCGATTTCGACAAAAAACATTTTTTCCAAATAAGAAGATTCTAGATTAAGGGGTCTCTGAGATACACACTTTTTAAAACCAAACCTTTTAACCCCCGTTTCACCCCCTTAAGGGATGAATTTTAAAAAATCCCTTCTTAGTTAGTGCTTACATCATAAAAGAAACAAACTGTTCAAATTTCAAATTTCTAGGTCCAGGGGTTTGGGCTGGGCGTTGATTGCTGAAGTGAGTTAGCATTTTATATAATAGATTTATTGAAAGGTGAGGATTAGTTTAAGGTGGAACTGCTCCTCTGTCTTTTATGATTCCGCAAGTCTAATTTTCGAAACGGGGGCGGTCAGCAGTCCCGCTGTGAAACTACGTCCGATGAATACTAATCACCAAAGCCTTGTAATGATTGCAGACTTTATTGCCACTTAGTGACACATTAGTGCCATTTTGGAACTCTGCTCATGCCATTTCCATTATTTACCTACTACCCTTTGTTTTGAAGCTTTAAACTGATTTAATTGTATAGTTAGTATACTATAAACTGTGAATATAAATGCCATATTTTTATATATAAAGCGTGTTTTTGATACTGTTCTTCAAAGAATTATTATCTACTGTTGTTATACCCTCCCGGGAAAAAAAAGTTTTTGTATGATTATGGATAATTATGAAAAATTTTGTATGACCATGTCTGGATTTTGACCATGTCTGGATTTTGACCATGTATTAATTTTAACCCGGTATAATCGTACATAATAATGCACGATTATGCATAATTTTAGGTAAAATTATGCATAATTATACTTAATTTAAGGTATAATTATACATAATTATGCATAATCATACAAAAACTTTGTCATGCGTGGCCAGATATGGTGCGCCTGCGCCAAATTTTAAAATTTTATGCATGATTATACATAATTAGGCATAGGTCTATGTATACCCATACATAATTATGCATAATTATTTATGATCATACCGAGTCCAAACTTATACATGGTCAAAATTCAGACATGATCATACAAAGTTATGGATAATTATGCATAATTTAACATAAAATTAGACATAACTATGTATGATCATATAAGAACTTTTTTTCCCCGGGCTATTTTATTTCATTATTAGTAACTAAAAAAGTTACTAGGTTTAGTTTAGCTTTGTAAGTAGATCTTCTGGTGGAAAACGGCATTTTGCGTAATTTTGAAATATCGTATAAATATGTCTAGAAAAAATAGTTTATATTTTAATGTCATATCATTCAGATAGAATATAAACTTTTGAATTTTTTTTATAATTATTAATAAAAGTATGATATAATGTATGTTATGAGGCTTTGCTCAAATATAACGAAGAAAGGTGGCAAAACTTTTACAACAGTATTTTAAAGCATGATTGGAAAATAACTCTATATGCTGTTAAATATCCACCATAATTTAAAATCACTTATTTATCACTTATTTATTATAAACTTATTTATTTTATCACTAAATTATATCACTTTGTTATCTTATATAAAAATGGGAGCATTAAAAAAAAAAAAAAATACGAAATTTATTGACAAGAGAAAAATTATTTTGAAAAACTTATACCACGCTTGATGTTTTATGACAATGTGATATATAAGTGCCATTTTGGAACTTTGGTCATGTTATTTTTTATTAAGCTACTGTCATTCCTTTTTAACTTAATTAAATTGCCAATTTTTTGAATATTAAGAGAGGTTTTGATCATATCCTAGATAACCGAAATCATAAACTGTTTTAAAGTCCCTTTTGAAATTTTATTGGTAGTTAACTGACCGATATGTGTCTTGTTCAAATTATTACATAGTTGCAATAATTAAATGCTTTATTGGCAATTACACAGTTACACATTAAATATTACGGACAAATAAATAGTAAAATGATTGTGCACGACCGTGATTAATAGGCCTATTAATCACGGGTCTCTAAAAATAAACCGTTTAAATTTCAAAACAGCCGTGGATAAAGTATAGTATTCTACTCGTGTATAATAGCTATTAATCATTCGGGTGATTAGGCCACTCGCCTGTCGGCTCGTGTCCCAAAATTCACCCTCATTAATTATAAGCAAATATTATACACTCATTGAATAATTTACTATTATCCACGGCCGTTATTAATAGGCCTATTAATCACGGGTCTATAAAAATTACTCGTCTAAAATTTAAAACGACTGTGGATAAAGTATAGAATTCTACTCGCGTATAATAGCCATTAATCATTCGGGTGATTAGGTAACTCGCCTTTCGGCTCGTGTCCCAAAATTCACCCTCATTAATTAATAGCAATTATTATATGCTCATTGAATAATATACTATTATTGTATGTACAGTTGGACCCACAAAAAATGCAGCTGATGGGAGCATTAAAAAAAAAAAAATACGAAATTTATTGACAAGAGAAAAGTTATTTTGAAAAACTTATACCACGCTTGATGTTTTATGACAATGTGATATATAAGTGCCATTTTGGAACTTTGGTCATGTTATTTTTTATTAAGCTACTGTCATTCCTTTTTAACTTAATTAAATTGCCAATTTTTTGAATATTAAGAGAGGTTTTGATCATATCCTAGATAACCGAAATCATAAACTGTTTTAAAGTCCCTTTTGAAATTTTATTGGTAGTTAACTGACCGATATGTGTCTTGTTCAAATTATTACATAGTTGCAATAATTAAATGCTTTATTGGCAATTACACAGTTACACATTAAATATTACGGACAAATAAATAGTAAAATGATTGTGCACGACCGTGATTAATAGGCCTATTAATCACGGGTCTCTAAAAATAAACCGTTTAAATTTCAAAACGGCCGTGGATAAAGTATAGTATTCTACTCGTGTATAATAGCTATTAATCATTCGGGTGATTAGGCCACTCGCCTGTCGGCTCGTGTCCCAAAATTCACCCTCATTAATTATAAGCAAATATTATACACTCATTGAATAATTTACTATTATCCACGGCCGTTATTAATAGGCCTATTAATCACGGGTCTATAAAAATTACTCGTCTAAAATTTAAAACGACTGTGGATAAAGTATAGAATTCTACTCGCGTATAATAGCCATTAATCATTCGGGTGATTAGGTAACTCGCCTTTCGGCTCGTGTCCCAAAATTCACCCTTATTGATTAATAGCAATTATTATATGCTCATTGAATAATATACTATTATTGTATGTACAGTTGGACCCACAAAAAATGCAGCTGATGGGAGCATTAAAAAAAAAAAAATACGAAATTTATTGACAAGAGAAAAATTATTTTGAAAAACTTATACCACGCTTGATGTTTTATGAGAATGTGATATATAAGTGCCATTTTGGAACTTTGGTCATGTTATTTTTTATTAAGCTACTGTCATTCCTTTTTAACTTAATTAAATTGCCAATTTTTTGAATATTAAGAGAGGTTTTGATCATATCCTAGATAACCGAAATCATAAACTGTTTTAAAGTCCCTTTTGAAATTTTATTGGTAGTTAACTGACCGATATGTGTCTTGTTCAAATTATTACATAGTTGCAATAATTAAATGCTTTATTGGCAATTACACAGTTACACATTAAATATTACGGACAAATAAATAGTAAAATGATTGTGCACGACCGTGATTAATAGGCCTATTAATCACGGGTCTCTAAAAATAAACCGTTTAAATTTCAAAACAGCCGTGGATAAAGTATAGTATTCTACTCGTGTATAATAACTATTAATCATTCGGGTGATTAGGCCACTCGCCTGTCGGCTCGTGTCCCAAAATTCACCCTCATTAATTATAAGCAAATATTATACACTCATTGAATAATTTACTATTATCCACGGCCGTTATTAATAGGCCTATTAATCACGGGTCTATAAAAATTACTCGTCTATAATTTAAAACGACTGTGGATAAAGTATAGAATTCTACTCGCGTATAATAGCCATTAATCATTCGGGTGATTAGGTAACTCGCCTTTCGGCTCGTGTCCCAAAATTCACCCTCATTGATTAATAGCAATTATTATATGCTCATTGAATAATATACTATTATTGTATGTACAGTTGGACCCACAAAAAATGCAAGTTTTAAATATGCCAAAATGTCAATTTTCTTAATTGTTTTATAGTTTAAGTAAGATTTTAAGAAAGAGGTTAGAATATTTTGACATATTGTCAGTTTTTCTTTAAGTTTATTAGTAGTCTCTCATAAGTTATTACAGATAATGCGTGAATGCGAATAATGTTAAATAAAAGTAACTGCTGTTATATGAAGCTGCAAGAAATAGAAAACTAGCAAATATAAAGGTTCTTGATCTGCAAGTAACTGCTGTTAGATCAAAAAAGCTTACAACTTTTTAAATATTATATAAAATAAAAATCACTCACCCTCCATTCCTTTTGATATGTGTAACTTGGACAGACAAATATCCTTGTCTGGTATAATATAATCGTTTCTTCTTCGAAGAGTAGCATTTAAAGATGGTCCCCTAGGTGGTATTTCCGGCGGTGCTGGTTCGGGTGGTGATTCTTGCCCATCTTCGCCATCTCCTGGTGAGTAAGAGAGTTATTTAGTTATTTATTTTGAATTTATTGGAGACCTATAAAACAGGACCACAAAAAAAATAAAGTTGCTTTTTTATAAACCAGTCCATTTTGTTTCTACGTATTTTTGGTTGCTCAAAACGAATATGGTAATGAAAAAATATCTTAACTCTTAAAATATTGAGATTTAGGCCACAGTGGGTTTTTTGTAAGCCTTCGAGGCAAAAAAGAATTTGCGAGATTAAAAAAAAATATACATATCTGGAAATATTGCTAAATAAAAATTATAATTCATTATTACATCAATCTATTTTCTAATCATCGTACAGAGTGATATTGGTAGACTGACAGTTTCGGGCTGCTGGCCCTCTTCAGTACCAAGAGTCAACTCTGCACGCTGAACAAGAAAACTATTTTAGACTTTATTCGCAAAAGAAATATAGTCATTAGATTGTTGTAGACTTGTGCACCATCTACTGCTAGATGTAGACAACTACTCATACCTCTCCTAGTCTGGAGAATTTGAATGGTAGGAAGTTTAAGACTTGTGTGCCCAAGCACATAGTACCACTAAACATGTGATTAGACGTAGAATTAGTAAGGAAAGAAATTATTAATGTTAAGCAAAATTATAAAAATATTATATAAAATATTTTACTATTCCTTAAAACGACTTTTGTTTAATTAACGCAGTCGTCCCTCCGGAGTGACTGATGGATTTTGTGCTTTTTAGCACTCTTCAGAGCCACATATCGGTAGTAAGGACAACTACGAAAATCAAATCCTTTCCATTGTTGGAGTTTAAAAATCATTGTAAGAAATAGTAAAAACAGCTAGCGACATCTACTGCTAAAAGCAGAGACTGGATAAACCTATCGACAGGTTTGAAAAAGTCCAAACCTATCGACAGGTTTATCCAGTTTTTGCTTTTAGCAGTAGATGTCGCTAGCTGTTTTTTCTATTCCTTACAATGATTTTTAAACTCCATATAGAGATATATGGAAAGGATTTGATTTTCGTAGTTGTCCTTACTACCGATATGTGGCTCTAAAGAGTGCTAAAAAGCACGAAATCGATCAGTCACTTCGGAGGGACTACTGCGTTAATCAAACAAAAGTCGTTTTAAGGAATAGTAAAATATTTTATATAGATTTTTTAAATTTGTAAATATCAAACAATTTAATTTAGTTTAAAAATATTAATTTAATATTCCATCAATCTATTTTCTATTCATCGTACAGAGTGATATTGGTAAACTGACAGTTTCGGGCTGCTGGTCCTCTTCAGTACCACGAGTAAAATTAGGAAATAGATTGATGGAATAATAAATTAATATTTTTATAATTTTGTTTAAAATTAAAAATTTCTGTCCTTAATAAAAATTATAATTATTAAGGCCATTACTTGCAGATTTTAAATATCTACCCTAGTTAATATTTTACAGACTCACCTAGTTAGTACAAATATGTAGTAATACTACTACGTACATATGCATTATAAAACATGTAGATATTCTTTTATCTTCAGTGGTGGAGAGTTTAGGAGGTTTTAGCGTTGCACATGCCAAAAGAAATATCACAAAATTGTCTGTTAGCCTTAACCAGAATGTTTTTCTCATTTTTTTTTGTTTTAGCGATATAAATCAGTTTTGCGATAAAAGATCTCTCTGATCTCTAATTTGTTTTAATACCATAGGCACAGTGGCAAAATTTTATCATATATCTGGTAAAAACCGGAAATAACATTTTTGTTTTTGCAAAATTGGTAAACAAGCGTTTTTAAACGAGATCACCCATTTAAAAAGTAGTAACAAAAAATAGTGCGATCTATCTCAATATTTTGAGGGTCAGGATTTTTTTTCATTACCATATCGTTTTCAGCACTCAAAAATACGTAGAAAAAAATTAGTGTGGTTTATAGAAATCTTCATTTTTTTTTATGGTCCTGTGTATTCACATGTAATTAATCTCAGACTAATTAAATTTTAATAAGTCTAAGAAAAACTGTAAAAAATATACTTAAAATGTATCTCTTTTAGAAAATTTTCCCGAATTTTAAAAAAAAAATTATACTTTTTTTAAATTCAATCATAAGAATACTCAATTATATTAACAGGTAAAAAAAAGACTCTAAGAGTGAAAAGATTAATGAAAATCAAATTAAGATTCTCTTTCATTATTTTTTAACATGATGAAACTAAGAAAGATTGAACTGATGAATTTTCATGAGATCAGATACAAACGGCTACATAAAAAGGTACCACTTTTTTAAAAATAATTATCTGTGTCGCTCGAGGGGTTAACCGCTGAGGAATTAATTCATTTGTTCAAATGGCGATTTCTCCCGTTAGATTAGACAGGGACAAAAGTTATACCCAAAAAGGATAGAAGACATACATATACTCCCACTTCCACCCAACCAAACAAATTCTGTATTTGTTCTTTGTTGAACAAATACAATATTTACTTGGCCGGACGAAAAGTGTAACTATATTATTTTTATTAAAGAAATTACTGGCGCCATCTAAATTTTAGTAGAATTATCTTATTCTACAGATTCACATTAGCTATGTTCGTTCGTGCCGCTCAGTGCTACACTTTCCGGCCAACGAAATAAATACTGTATTTGTTGTATGAAAAACAAATACAGTATTTATTTGGTTGTCTGGAATGTGTAGCACAAATGAGATAAAGATAGGGTAGACGTCTTCTGTTTCATAATTCTAGTTGTACAGAGCTCCATTGGAGAAAAAAAGGTATTATCTCGAGAAACTCCGACGAAAGGTCATCTGTACCAAACCTTGGTCCTTTTTAGGCAATTTTTCAATTTTTTTAACGTAATCTTGATGAAAATGCCGAGGAAATGTTAAAGAATTACCTCCTATAAGGAGTGGTGTGGCCTAAAATAAATACATTAAATGCAGAACTCTATATTTTAAGAAAAACTTGATAAACCGCTTATTTTAAATTTTGCATTCAAATAATCCTAACTTTTCTTAAACAAAATAATTTTATTTTAAGTTTTGCATGAATTTAAAGAATATTGATAAGGATTTTTAGATTAGTTTAAATTATATTTTTAGAAAAAATAAATCTTAAAATAGTTCATACGATTTCTTTTTTGTTAAAATGAATTAAAATAAATTATGTTGTTGTTTTAATCTCATTTAATATTTTCACTAAACGAACATGATTTAAGTTTTTAGAAATTGTAAAAATAATGTTTTACCTAATTTGTCCAAATACGACTACTGTGCATCGTATCATGGTACTAAAACCGCAGCTAAAACAAAACAACTAAAAAAATGTATAATTTGCTCACAAGCGTTGTAGTCAAATTCTCTGCTCGGAACTGTACTTTATAAATAAATGAATCGTGCTAATAGATAAAAAAATATAAAGAACTCTTTCCATAATACATTTGGTGCACTCGTCCATTGGAAAACTTCCCGCTTCGTGGCTCGTTTTCCAAACTTCGACGCGTGCGCCAAAATAGTGTCTTATCGCCATGTAAATTTCAGGACGTCGTATCTCAATTTTTTTCGATTTTGAGATTTTGGACTTAAACGCTTTATATTATCAATTTACATCTAAAGAATAAGTTTCACCTGCTATTTTTGTTAAATAACAAAAATATAAGCAAAATAGTAACGTATCTTAGATGATTATAAATTAATACATTTTTCTATTTTGCGACTAATCACACGCATTTTAAGTGTTCTTATAGGCCCATAAGAGGTCTCTACTTTTTTTTTTCTGTTGGGTTGGCAACATACAAAAGCCTATCTCTTGACGTTTTGCGTGCAAATGTCAATGTCGAGTTAAAGTTTAATTTTTTACAAAATTTGGTGTTTGGGTTATTTTTTACCGTGTTAAAATTGTTGACTGGTTAATTGCAGTAAAAAAAGAAAAGATGACTGTAAAATATATCAAAATATCATTTGTTCTTAGAATTTTAAATATATTGTAAACTGTAATGCCAACCCAAAACAAAAATCCCTAAATCAGTCATCAATTTAAATGTAAGTTTTTTAAATTTTAGAGCAAAATAGAAAAAATTGTATAAAGCACTCGTTACATAACACGTTTTTAGAGCACCAGTACTCTCAAAAACTCGCCGCAAGCAGCTCGTTTTCTATACTTGTACTCGTGCGCTAAAAACGTATGTTATGAAACTAGTACTTTAATATACTATTTTAAACCTCGTAGCTCTTAATTCTAGTTAACTGACTATTTTGGAACGCACTTTTTGCATTTGGCGCAATTTTTTAATATCTTATGCGCATGTTATAAAACTTTTTGAAGTTTAAATGTTTCAATAATTAATAATATTATAATAATTAATTATATTTTGTTAAAGTATTAATATAATAATGTTTCAAAGCTAGTATCTTAATTTTTTTTGTTAATTTTGAGTATCAAAATGTCGTATCTATAAACATTAGGTTTTTATTTGAATTTATTTGTTTTATACACAATAAAATGATTTAAGGTAAGTTAATCATTAAAAATGTATTAAGTTTATATTAAAAAAGTACATTTATCCAATACATACAGATAATAAGACAATTACCAGCTTTATTTTAAATAGATAAACTCAATAATAACCCCCGCGTGGCTTTTACTTTATTGAGTGGATAATTATTTATTTTACCCACTCAACTGGTACTTGTTAAATTATTTTCTTGTAAATGTCATTAAATTTTTTAATAAAAATATGAATTCCTAAGCTATTTATAAATAAAACCTTGTATGGCACTCATGGGTAAACCGATATTGCCCTCTCAAAAATTAACCTGCTTGGCTGACGCCTCGGTTAATTTTCTCATGGGCAATATCTTACTTTACCCACTAGTACCATAAATAACTATTACAACCTATGAATAATGCAAGAAAGAGTTATTTCTTATGTAAAGTTTTCTTTTTTGAGATACGACATTTTGAAAAGACGTTATGAAACTTCTCCTTTAATATACTATTTTAGTATGGAGATGTCTTTTGTTACACTATTTGTATATGAGTATGAAATTGACATCTTTCTCTACAAAATGAGTACCGAACGAATACACTTTTAAGTACGGCCATTTAAAAATAGATAAAAATTAAGGTTATACGGCCTTTTTGGTAATTTCAGTAATTTAAATTCATTAAAACAATTAAAACTATCAAAACTCGTGTTAAAACAGTGTCTGTGCAACAGATTCATTGTAAAAGGGGATCGTTTTCATGTAACATGTCGGAGATAATTACAGAGTATACGTCAATAAAGGTAAAACATGGTAATTTATACAAAATTAATACTATGCAAATATATTTTTACTGTGAGTTTATGTTGTATTTGACTACATTTAGAAGTATAATTAAATTTAAACAGAATTCCCCTATTTTTTTGTTTACCTTTAATTATTTTACACTTACTCAACTTTCAGAGAAATACAACTACAGACAAGACTACAGACTAGTCTGACAATGCAAAATATTTTTTATGTTTGATTTTAATTATTGATGTGGATGTAGCTAACTATACTTTTTACTTTCTAGCAGCCCTATAGGGGTTACAAAAGTCCAAACCAGAAATTTCAGCATTAAACCTAATTTATTTTTTATTTTTGTTTCTAAAAGTGACACGTTTTATTCATGTTTTACAGGCGAAAAGTTGAACTTTGTGGCCCTAGGCCAAAGAGTTTTTTTCGCCCGCTAACTAAGACTTGTTATTTTTAAGCTTTTTAAAAGAAGATGCTTTACCTTTACTGTAATATTTATAAAGAAATATGACCTTTTGGTTACTTTTGGTGTTAAACTAACTGCTCGTATTGACCAGATACAGTTATTATAATCATTTCATACAAAATAAAAAAAAATCTATAACATAACCTCAAAATATATGATTAATCTGTATTTATCCACTAAAATAAATTAAATACACAAAATTCAATTGTAAAATCAATTTTAATATTTATAATATTTATTGAACGGTTTCAGAAGTATTATTTTTATAACAGAAACATTTTAACACAAATTAATCACCAAGCTATAGCTTTTTTAATTTGAAAATAAAACTGCACGCAAAAGAAACGGTTCAACTGATTTTTTAGCGACTTGACTGGATAGCAATTTGTTATGGAAAACTAGATCAGTAATAAGACAGTAAAAAGAAACATTTTTTTCAATTTAAAATTAAGTATATTTTAATGATTTATTAGAATCAGTAACAATCGAATAAAAAATATTGTATAATACACGGGCAAAAAGTTAAATTTCGATTTCGTAGGTTTATTACCCTTGGGCCGGCCCCATCGGCCGGCTCTCGACTTCTAAAAACCTACTCAATAGAAAAACTTAAATTTTTGCCCTTGTATTATAAATAACTATTTATTCTTTTGTTAAATTAGATCTGAAACAATAAGTATTAAATATACAACGCAACAGTTACAATTAAATAATTATGGTTATTTTACTATTAATTCAATATAGATCAATACAAGACAAGATACTATCCATAACTAAGCAGATGGTATAAAGGGAGAAATTTAAGTTATATAAGCGGTTATGTGACACATTATTTTAAAGCACTTGAAAATCTCTGTTCAAAAGTGTGTTTTTAATTTTTTTTTAATTATTTTGGAGGGTAAAATTTAGTTTATATTTTGTAAAAATGTGTGAATATACTGATAACTCGAGAACAAAAAAATATATCAAAATTGTGAAAAAAAAAGGGAAAACTTTTGAAGTTGAAATAAGTATTCCCACTTTAACCGATTAAGTGGGGAAGTTATAAGAGGACATGTAAAAAAAAAGTCATGTGACAAATTACACTGCTCAACACTCAAAAATTTTCTGACAGCATTTTAGTTGCACTGGCTATATTTGATGCGCTGATTTCGGAACCCTTTTTCGTTTTTCTCGATCATCTCGTCTTTTTGAGATATAACGTGGGTATTTTTTTGCTTATAGTACTAAAAAAAAAATTAAGGTTCAATTAGTTTTTTTTTGCGGTGGTTCTATATTAAAATGGCTCTAAGCCAAAGAAAGCGGATTTCAAATACCTTTATTAGTTTGTTTTTTATAGGCTTCTACATTCAAAAAATTACATTTTTTCGTATTTTTTCGCTATATTTTCATAAAAATTTTATAAATGTGAGATTTGTAAAAATTAGAAAAAAAATAGATTGAATCTACACTCTAAAAACATGTCCAGTAATTATTTTAGACGATTTATTGCCAGCAATTGTTATAGTAAAAATACCTTAATTTTTAAAGTAAATTTAAAACGTTTGACTGTATTACCGTCGTGTTTTTACAGCTTTTTTTACAGTTGTTTTGTGTTTTTTAATGTTTCTGTGAATTCGACCTATTTTTACAAGCACCCTGTATTTTTCAAGGGATAATACAACCTGACATGTGGTTTAACAGTTAAACTTTAACTTAAAATTTACATATAACATTATTACAGTTTTTTGTAAATTTGCTTATATGAGATAGTATAATTCAGTATTTCCTCACAAGAATAACTGCTTTAAATTTACTAGCACTTTTTACAGTTTAGTAACGAAGATTTCATGGGGAGTTATTAAAAGCAACAATATTTTGAATTATTTAATGTGTAATTAATTTTGTTTTAATGTTTTAAAGCAAGAAGATTTTTTTTTATTAATTTTTCGTTTTGTTTTTTTTTCATAATAAATTTAATTTATTGTTGCTCTACAAAAAATAAATAAAATAATAAAAATTTTGTTTTTTTTTTCAATAATCCCCGGTAAAATCTCCGTCACATAATAAATCATAATAAATAAATATTTTTTATTTTTATAAACCGCACATTTGTGGTAGTATTACGTATAAAAATTAGAGTCGTATCTTTAGTATTTATACAAAAATTTTATCAAAATATATCGAAAAAATGCGAAAAAAAAAACAATTTTTTTGAATTTAGAAGCCTACTAAGAACAAACGAATAAAAATATTTTGAACCCGATTTTTTTTTGCTTAGAGACCCACTAATAGAGAACCAATCCAAGACAAAAAAAAATAATTAGACCTAAATTATTTTTTTTACTACAATTATAGGCAAAAAAACACTGTGCGCTATATCTAAAAAAAATGGGCTGATCGAGAAAAACAGAAAAATGTTCCGAAATCAGCGTATCAAATAAAGCCAGAAGCAATTAAAATCTTCCCGGCAAATAAAAAAAATCTTTTTTTTTTTGTAGAGCAGTGTTATCTAAAAACTATTAAAAATACACATTTAACCTTCCAGTGGTGGCGCTACGTTTTTTAGCGTAAGTAGTGGCGCCGGACTCGTGGAGCCAATTTTTTTTATTGCCAATATTTTTTTATTGACTTTTTAGGGAACGTTCAAGTATTACGTAACGCAAATTTTGATCATTTTGGACCCCCGCCCCCCCCCCCCCACTGTAACGCTAATTTCCTATACCATTAACATGGGCGTAACACTCCAAAATGACCGCTATTTTGGGTAGTAAACTCGTCAAGTACGAAGCGGTAGTCCACTACACCAATCCTTCCATTGGGAAGACGAAATACAGCCTGTTCCAGAACTCGCGTACAGAAATTTGAGGATATATTAAAAACCCTCTGGAAAATATAAAAATATGTAAAAAAAATCCATCTTCGTTCAATTCAAAAATAAGAACTCTTTAAGTGGACCAATACTGTTGCTGATGTTAAATTACTTTTAAAAGTTGAATTTGTAGCTATGGAAGCAAATTTAATTATTGCAGGTACATATTCTATAGGTTGACATGGTGATTAATGTGACATAAATATTTATTAGTGTCAAAAAAACACCGCCGGATGGAGTGACACTATAAAAATAGAATATTTGATAGCCTCTGTCGGTTTTGTCAAAATATAATAACCTAAAAAGATTCTAAAGTTGAAAGTCTCAAACAATGCACGCGTCAACAATTAAAATGCAACCATAGTTACAAATAAGTATGGAAAAACTAATTTGTAGGTTATTTAACATCAGCAACAGGATTGGTCAGATTAAATAGCTTCCGTTTTAATTAGTATTGAAGATGGATTTTTTTTTAAATTTTTTTCATATTTTCCAGAGGGTTTTTAATATACCCTCAAATTTCTGTACGCGAGTTCTGGAACAGGCTGTATTTTGTCTTCCCAAAGTTATTAAAAAAACATACTTCACCTTTCAGTGGTGGAGCTTATATCCCATAGACCGATAGTTTTAAATTTCGCGTTTTATTTTGAGTATGTAAGGGGTAAAGAACTAAGCCTGCAGATATGTGTCCGCTATTGGATCAGGGAGCGTTCAAGTATTACGTAACGCAAAATTTGGCAATTTTTTATACGCAATACTACCACAAATATGTGGTTTATAAAAATAAAAAAAGTTTTATTTTAATCCAGTGACGAAGATTTTACCGGGGGTTATCGAAAAAAAAAACAAATTTTTTATTATTTTATTTATTTTTTGTAGAGCAAAAAAACACAGAACAACTGTAAAAAAAGCTGTAAAAACACGATAGTAATACAGTCAAACGCTTTAAATTTACTTTAAAAATTAAGGTATTTTTACTATAACAATTGCTGGCAATATATTTTTTTAAAAAATGGTTAAAATTTGTTATAAGCCTGAAGTCAGGGTTTTTTTATTAATTTCAAGTTTCTCTGGTAATAAACTTACACACAACTAATTTTATTCAAATTTAATCAATGTTGAACAGTCGGTCGGACTAAGCTCACAATCTTCTAACATAATTAAGGCAAAATAGAATTTAGGTTAATGAATAACGACTTCGCAGAGAACTTAAAATTGGATAGATGGATCCACTACACGCCCGTCACTTCGTAACAAGCTTATGTCTCATGTAATACGATTCTTTAACCAAAAACCCTTGATAATTTAACTAAAACTTCGTTCAGGGACCAAAGGAAAAAAAGAGAAACGTAGAAAAGAAAATTTAAATTTTAGAATAGAATTGAAAATTTTACTTGGGTTTTCAAGGGCAGACATATTAATTGAGTTGAATTTTCAGGTTTATAGCATTTTACAGGATTATTACTATCATCTCACCAAAATAATTTAACTAAAAGTAGATACTAGTGAGAAAAGTAAAGTTTTAAACTTTAATATAATTTAAACCTTTAATATAATTTAAACATGAATACCGTCAACTGGGAATACTTACACGGTGTTCTGGAAGAACTTTTAAATGGCATGACAAGTTGCATTTTTTTTTCTTTTTGAAATTTGTTGTATGAGCTCTAATTAAAAAAATAATAAAAAAAATTTAAAAATCGTTAGAGCAGTTTTTGAAAAAAATGTGTTCTTTAAAAAAAATCTTTTATATTTCACGCTAACATACTTGGTTTGACCTCGATGTCTCGGATTTTGACCAAACCTGGCACAGTGGTAACACTATGGTACCTAAGCACTCCTCCCATTTTTTTTTTCGAAACGGTTCATCCGTTCACTATACAGGGTGTCCCACCAGGTTCTTGACAAGCTATATCTCCGTTATTTGAAAAGGTAAATAAATTGCAAAAAATAGCGTTAAATGGGAGCCAAAGAAGATTTTATTGACTTATTCAAAATCGCCCCTTGCTTATCCCCAACCTCTAATTTTCAAATAGCACCCTCCACAAATTATGAAATAAAATGTAATTACATTTCATTTTGAATTCAACCATGTATTTTAAGTGGTATGTTATTATTTTAAGGGGCTTCAAATAACAATTATTTTTTAGAAATGATAATGTCCCACTAGGTTTTAGACGGGCTCACAGTAACCCACTGTCTTGGAACCACCCGCAACTTTGTTTTAAATACCACCCTTTTATTAATGAATAATAATTGTTATTTAGAGCCCTTTAAAATATCCACATTCATATTCTTTAATAAAAATTTTGAGGTGCTACTTGAAAACCAGAAGTTGGGGGTGGTTTCAAGGGGTTGGTAAGCAAGGGGTGGTTTTGAATAAGTCAATAAAATCTTATTTGGCTCCCATTTAACGCTATTTTTTGCAAAAAAAAATACCTTTTCAAATAACCTGTTGGGTAACCCGGTATAGTGAATGGATTGACCGTTTTGAAAAAAAAATTGGTGAGAGTGCTTAGGTACTATAGTGGTACCACTATGCCAACTTTGGTCTAAATTCGAGACATAGAGGTCAAACCGAGTATGTTATCGAAGATATTTTCAAAAAAACATATTTTTTCAAAAACGGCTCTAACGATTTTTAAAATTTTGGTCTTATTTTTTTAATTAAAGCTCATATAACAAATTCCAAAAAGAAAAAAAAATGGAAGTTGTCATGTCATTTAAAAGTTTTTCTAGAACACCGTGTGTATCATACTTTGATCCTAGGGTATACTTTGATCATTACTTGTTTTTTCATTATATCATACCATGGAGTCAAAGTATTGCCAGTTGATAGTACTAATGATCTCAGATAAAAATTTTAATACTGTGTTTTGGTAAAATTGCATGGAATGTTGGTATAAAACATAGAAAAAGCCAGAAAGAGAAAGGATTGGATAACTGAAGGCTTTAATACACTTAAATTATTGTAATTACAGTCTAATATGGTATAAAATACCTTGATAGGTCCCAGAACGACTTAAAACAGATAAATAAATAAATAAATACCATAATTTTTTTTTAAATATCAATTAAAAAATTGTCGTCCACCGGTCAAATCAAAAATTGTCGTCGAACGGTCCGCAATGACTAAAATCACCATTAAACTGCCGCTTTCAACTTGAAAGCAGTAATTATATTTAGGGGAAAGTGGGGGAATGATGCGCACCTAAGCAAAATTCGATATGATGGGCACCTTATGAACGTTACAGAAATTTTACAAAGGGCAAAAGAAGCCTTACTTAACAGACTATCATGAGTATCATCAAAATTTAGGTAGCCTAAACCATCACAAAAAAATGTAAAAGTACAAAAATGAATTTGAGCACAATTCCCCACCCTATGGGGCAATGTTGCGCACCTGCTGGGGAATTATACACAAAAGATAAAAAAATAAAATTATGCAAGAATATTTATCAAACACAAGATATTTATACATGTTTTCAAAAACTAGATTTTTAAAAGGAGGGCTTGGGAATTTTTGATGGTTTAAGAACGTTTTTTAGTTATTGTAGTTATGTAACTAATAGAAGGGTTTTAACAAAATTGCATGTATAAATGCAAATGATCATATCCTTCAAGAATATATTTATTTTAGAATAATCGGTTAAGAATTATGAACTTACAATCCTATTTCGTACACGTGCAAAATATTAACAACAAATATCGATTCAGACATATTCAAATAATGTAAACCAGTGTCAGTCGCCGCTCTTGGTGCTAGCGAATTGTTAGACAATCCCCTTAAGCATAGATGCCAGAGTACACCGAGTAATATGAATTTTCGGTTGAGCGCACGGTTACCCACTGCGCACTGTTACCTTACTTTCCCCTATAAATGGCGGCTTTTTTTTAAATATTACATAAGCCTATATGTGAAAACGTTTTACTTAAGCACGGCAGTATAGCCAGTTGATGAATACTTTTTAAATAGTTATTCTGACAAAATATGTGCCTACCTCTGGACTAAAGTTATCAATGCAAGAAACTGCAACGTAAATAAGAAACAAAAACAGTATAAGGCAATTATTTTTTAAAGCCAGTACCACTTCTACTTTAATTTATAAGCACTTACCATTTACACTGAGCTCCAACCTTCTAGGCTGCTCCAAATTTGTCATTTGGTAAATTTCACTTTTAGTACTGCTATGACTATGTCCACTAAGTCTCTTTGCTTCAATATTACTATTGCACGATGTAGTACTACTCGACGATGTCATACCACCCCCCACCCCCTTTCGATGGTGTCTATTTCGTCCTGATCTCCCTAGTGTGTTGTTGGCCATGGCTTTCTTAGCACTAGCGTATATAACTTCTCCTAAAAAAAAAAGAATAGTAGATTTCATATTTTTTAACACCAGATGGCGTGCGTTATACCATTGTTCCAATGTAAGACAAATTCCTTTTAGAAAACATGGAATAGCTCTATGACGTTTTAGTGCTTATTTAGGTAACAAGTGTTGAACAAAAACATGCGTTATTATAATATCTCATAATAGCAAGGGTATTTTTAGAGTTATTTAATATTTTTCCTATATAAAACTTTACAGGGTGAACAGTAACTGCCATGCCAAAATTTAAGAGGTGATTCTACATCCAAAAATACGAAAAAAAGTTTCTATAAAGGTTGGTCCGAAAATGAGCCCTTGGGGAGCTATGGCCCTTCGAAAATGACATATTGAATGGGGGACAAAAAAAAAGTATTAATAAAATTTTAATGCAGGGCGATCCTTCATTTAAAACTAAGCAAAAAAGTATTCTTCACCAAAACACCTAAATTAAATATTAAAGGAGTAATAGCCTTTGAAAAAGTAACGTTTTTGGTGGCACAACTAGTAGTAGTAGTAAGGGTGGGGAGGCTACAAGCCAGGCAACTAGGCCATTATGGCCCTTTTTTCCAGCCCCGAGCTGTCCCAGCAACATATCTACCCTACTCTCTGCCTAAACCTGCCGGACAACCTTCACAAAATGTTACTTCCTCTTAATTGCATTTTTTTTAAACCGGTAGCTCCTACAGTGTTACACTATATGACATTTTTGATGAATTTTTACTCAAAGAATCTATATTTTTTTAAAAAATCCAAAAAAATAAACATAAAAAAGTTTGGGGCAAAAAGCCTCACAAATTTTGTACGACTAGGCACGCCTCTGGATAAATTCAAAAAAAATAAGTTAACATAAACCTATTGCCCTTATTACTACTAGTATACATGCAAAAGCTTGTCGCTCTAGCTTAAAGGGTAAAACCTTATTTTTATTACAATTTTAAAGGGCCATATCTCCCTTAGGGCTCATTTTCGGACCAACCTTTATAGGAACCTTTTTTAATATTTTTGGATGCAAAATCACCTTTTAAATTTTTGCATGCCAGTTATTGATCACCCTGTATAAAATATATAACGAAAATATTTTCGTGCATGAAATATTTTCTAACTGTGTTACTGGTCTTATTTCACAATGAGACATGTTATTTATTTTTTAAACACTAACAACTAAAAGTGAAAGCAAACTTCTCAAATTAGCCTGCAAAATAGAATTGACGTTTTTTTCAGTAGTTTTATTATTACCGAAAAACAGATGATATGTCTTAGTTGAGACACCTGGTATTAAGTAGTTTTCTTAAATAGTTAATTTAGTCTAAAGAAAAAAGAACTATATGACCTAATAATATAAGATAATGTTCAGTAAGGGTATAATTGTGGTTTCAATACTTTTTGCTTTCTAAATGGCCAATCTTATCTTATTTCTTTAAGTTGTAAGCCATTCTCTGAATTGGTATGCTTATCTTTAAATTCATTTATTAAAGCGCCCTTTAATTAATTTAACCGTCTGCTTTTTTTACCACAGCTAAATGGAATCTGGAGCTCCATCATATAAAACTAAATTAATTTATTTTGAATGTTTTTACTTTTGAATAAAAGCCTATATAAAATTTATCTCGCACAAAAACAGACTAAAATTAAAAGGCTATTATGCATAATAAACATTAAAAGACTATTATGCATAATAAACATTATTCTTGATCTCAATCTTGATAACGCTAAGCCTTAAGCAATTTATTTAGTATTTTTTGTATATATACTGTAAATAGTTATAATTGTATTGACCTATCCTGTAATTGGATCCTTAGAATCTGTTGGATTTGTATATAATAAATAAATAAATAAATAATTTAACATGGTAAATTTACCATTTACCACTTTTTTAATTAAAACATAGTTCTGTATGTTTTAAAAGATAACAATTTCTTATTTCAAAATATTATAATATTTTGAAATAAGAGTTTGTTTTCTTAACATAATAGAGGTACTTATTTGTCATTGATGTGTATTAATAAAAATATGTTAGTTTATCCATTTTCCCTTTTTAATTAAAAAAATGTCCCCCATATGAAATATATGCGAAAAGATAGTTTGGGTTGTCTTATTTAAGTGTTATCTCAACTCGTTCAAAAGTTAAGAGGGTGACTTTTGGACCACACTGTATGTATTTTAAGACAAACTACTACTAAATAGAATTTCTTTAATGGAACAAAATATAAATAAATCATTTTTGTTAGATAAAGATATTTTGTATTTTTTATACTATAACATATACATTTTTTTCTACGACTGCTTTAGAATGTAAGCAAATACACACACTTTTCAAACACAGAATGAATCCATTTTAGCTCTAGATACGGTATGAATATTTCATATCAAGAGTTAGAATGAGCACATGCCATCTCTTGTTTATAAAAGTAAAGAAAACTGTAGCAAAATTAGCAAAAATATATATATTTTACCATGAAATATGGAATAATTTAATGCAATTTAAAGTTTTGCTTTAAAATTACATAAAGTTTATTAGTTTTTCTTAATATTTGACCAGTTTTTTATCAATTTAGTTCAAACAATTAAAACTGCTCCATCTATTGTTAAATATTTAAACCTGATATCTGTCCCAACAATCTGATATAACCTTCAATTTTTGCATTATAATTTATAAATATGTGCTAAAATGAAAAAAAATCTTTTTTAAGTACTGATTTGGTAAAATTATTAAATAACATGAATTGCTTTATTTAAAAATATGTATTTTGTTGCATTTACAATGTCGAGTCACAAAAAACATTGTTTTTAACCTTGTCCGCAGTTTAAAGCCATACAGTGTTTCATATTTGCAGTCGAAGAAAAAGTATAGTCTATAACACGTATGGATTAGTTATTCCGCGCTCGCGGGACCGTCATACTCGCCTGCCGGCTCGTATGACAAACCTTCCGCTCGCGCGGAATATTGTCTATTTCATACTAGTTATAGAATATACTATTTTTAAATGAACTTCAACGCTGAAATATCATTAAATATTTATATATAATAATTATATGAGTTTATGTACTTTTTTTTGATATATAAATATTATGGCGATACACTGAGAAAAATCTAAGTAAAAATTGTTATGTAAATTCTTCAGGAGATATTGTGTACAATTTTATATTAAATCATGTAAATAATAATTTTATAGAATATATTGTGTGAATTTCTAGAACAAATAATGGCACTTGATAAGTCCTAATACACGGAAAGAAATTAGTGGGCTCTGCGCTATACATTATAAGATATTTGGTAACAGTGGCAAATTATAGTGATTTAAGCTATAGATTATAAGGGACACAATAACTAATAATGTTAAAAATAAATTGGAAACGATTATATATATTACAGACACGATTATAATTATTACAGGCACTATTATAAATTTACAGAAATTTTATTATATTATAAAAATTATTAGCACGGACAATAATTAAATCTATTTAAGCTATAAATGCCATACTATTTGTTATATTTTATTATTCACTAAACAATTAAAGTATTTCATATAAATTTTTACACTGACTGCCATAATTGTAAGAGAAAGCCTTGTATTTATATAATAAGCGATTATAATTTGCTTGGTATGTGTGTTATAGCGCTCCTAGCTATAATTTTTTTTTCCGTGTAAAATTTTACATAATCTATAAAAACTACATAACGTTACCAACGCGTTGGTAAGTTGTTATGTCATCATAAAGTTATGTAAATAATGCGCGTCGAAAAATCCCATATTTTTTATGTAAAGATACATAATATGGAACTTAAAAAAATATATTTTACGTACGTAAAGATACAATATTTATTTATATACCAAGGGACTAAACTGGCTGTTTTAGTCCCGCTGCATAAGCGTTTCCTGAGCGAGCGTAGCGAGAGAGGGAAAGAAATGCAAGGGACTAAAACAGCCAAGTTTAGTCCTGAGGTATATACACTATTTTTTGCAGGACCAAACATAATTTAGGTAGGTAGATAAAATTAAAATTAAAAACCACGCGTCTAAAATCGGTTGTTTTATTTTCGTAATTTAATCAAGATGCCTGTAAATTGCGAAAAGTCAGTTTCATAGCTATCGCGATTTCAATTATTTTTTATTATGGTTGACACAAACGTCAAAAAAATGGACGAAGGTGATAAATTTTAAGTTATGTATAAATTGTTATAACAATGGTATTTTTAAAGGTTTTCTTTGTTAAAATCAAATAAATTGGTTTGAATTGCTAATTTATTACAAAACACCAACCAACAAACCTAATTTTTGAACCAGCAAAGCACAAAGCACAAAGTATAATATTTTAATATTATCAAGGTTGCCGTGGTTTTTATTCCCTAGGGAGAAAAACGGCAAGTTTAGTCCCGAAAATGAAAGCGTAAAATTAGGTTTTAGTCTTGGTCGTGCAAAAAATATATTATGTGAAAGTTATGTGAAAATTAAAAATACAATATTGTTATATAAAATGTTATATATATTTTTATGTGAAGTTGTGTAATTTTTCTCGGAGTATCAAATTGCTTGTTTCATTTTATTTATTTATGATATTTTTTTAGCAGTACAAATAAATTGATGTAACTTTATTTTTACAGAAATGATTTTTCAAATTGAATATCTCAATTTCATAAAAATATTGAAAAGGTCAACAATTCGATAGTATACGTATACAAATTGGTTGTCAATAATGTTATTAAAATGAAAAGTATAACTTGAATTTGTATAGAATATCCTGTATGATATTGACGGCATCCGAAAAGGTCCTACTCTTGTTATAATGGTACAAAACGATGTAATAATATCCAATTTCAATCATTAGACTGGGCCAAAAATATTTAAAAAAATTACCTACTTGAATCCGAATTGAATTTGAATTTATAATAGACATATTTATTATTTTTATACTATGAATTTTGCGCTAAATACTAGGCTACATATACGAAAAGCATAAGTGTCAAAATATGGTCTTTATTTCTGATGAAAAGTAAAAGGATTGTAGATTTTTTTATGGCTGACCAATAGGGTGTGTCAAAAAATCCCGAACTTCGAATTCGAAAAGACTCTCTTGCTCAAAAGTTGCTCCTTGGTAAAAAACGGTGGCCACTCAAAAATGAGCCAAATGGATTAATGTTTAGAAGTTCAAACTTTGAAAAAAATCGGTACCTCTTTTTCAGATAAAAACAGATTATGTATAAAATTGAGGAAATTTTGGAGGGTTTCTTTGGTAATATTTAGAAACAAAACTAGTTGGGAGAAACTAAAAAAATATATCCCCTTCCCCTTAAGTTAGAACATAAAAAATTGCCCATTATTTTTTCTCAAAAAAAATTATATCTCAAAAACTATAAACAATAGACCCATATAATATAATATTAAAATAAAGGTATGTTTATGACAAGTAAGATGACATAATAAAAAGTAAACCATACCATTTAAAAAAGTTAAGTCAGATGTTACTCACCCTAGGACCATCCTGTATATTTCAAAATATTTTTAGAATGTGCCTTTTTTAAAACCATACAACTTTTTCTTTAAAAGTTTTTATTTAATAACTCAGGAACCTTTTGAGATATAGCTACGAGGTTTTGCACGTGAACTAATCTTAATTATTCTGATATACTTATTTTAACCAGTGGCTTGCAAAACGGGGGGGGGGCTTATCAGTTTTTTGTCACAATCTTTTTTTTGTGTAACTTTTTTGTAATTTTATTTTTGGACAAATTCTCTCACACACACACTAATGTTCCTATTTTTAAAGGAGGCCTAATGTTCCTAATTATATAAATGCAGCAAGTATTACAGATACATATCGACTTGTAAGTTTCGAAACCTCGTATCTCAAAAAATCAGCTCTGTACCTACATGATGACTGGTAACTTATACAAACCCCAATTTATTACTTGAATGTAACGTAACTAATTGGAATAGTATGTATATGTTATCATTCATCATGTAAGTACAAAGTTAATTAGGGAACGTTCAAGTATTACGTAACGCAAATTGTACCGAAATTCATACACTTCATACCGCGGTTCTCGCGTTGTTATAGATTATAGAGATTTAATTGTTTGGCTACCCCCCTAATAGGGGGTGTGTTATGGGGGGTAGCCAAAATATGAAATCTCTACATCATTGAATAACGCGAGAACCGAGGTATGAAGTGTATGAATTTTGGTACATTTTGCGTTACGTAATACTTGAACGTTTCCTTAGTGCAAGGTACTGAAAATAGTTTTTTTTTTTGAGATACAAGGTTTAGAAATTCACAAGTCGGTACTAGATCAGTGGAGCTGACTCTACAGGAATGGCGAGGTGATAAATAAGTGTCCCATTGCCATGATTTTACGCACATATAAATTACATTTATCATAAAAAACACAATATCCAAACTCAAAACTTCGACGTTTATATAAAAACGACGTCTAATTTACGAGTTATGGATACTGTCCTTTACACGGGCGGATCTAGTGTCAAGGTATGGCAGGGGTAATTTAATTTTTTTTGGGCGCATACATCAAAAAATTTTTTAAGGAATGATTATGTTGAAACATCCTTAACTCAATGGTAATCAAAAATTAATTAATTTTTAATAATAACAGAGGGCAACAAAGATTTTGTGATGGGATGTTTTTATTTTATTTTCTGGCTTAGTTAAAACTCACTCTCAAACAAGCAGTTTTTTGTTTCCATTACGTAGATTTTTTTTATAAGCCATGAAAAATATCTGATTCATTAATATGAAGTGTAGAATTTTTAAGTTATGGACTTTAAGTTATGGACAACATAATCAAAAGAAGCCATTTGACACATTTTTAGAAAGACCGAAACAAAGTAAAATTTTGGAACACCCTAATGGCGCGGATTTTTTATTTAAATTTTTCGTTATTTTATTCGCATTCAGCGGTATCAAAAATAGTCGTATGCAAAAATTCATAATTTTGTCGCTGTTTTTTTTTTCTTGGTCCACTTTGCGGTTGTTCAAAACCCTTACGTGTTGAACAAAAACGGAAGTTATATTCAAAATCAACATAGCTAAATTACCCAAAATCAGCTGTCAGATCCAAATTATCCTTTAAAAGTTGAAAGTTTGTGGGCTTGTATAATCATACAGACTAATGATAAAGTCCTTTAAATTGTTGTATTTTCCTCTAAACAATATTGGGGTCAAATTTTAAGAAAAACCTATAAATGTTTTGTTAATTTTAACGCAAAACTTTAAATTGCATTAAATTCAATTAAATATTTCTTCGTAAAATATATACAGGGTGATCAGTAAATGGCATGCCAAAATTTAAGCGGTGATTCTGCATCCAAAAATATCAAAAAAAGTTCCTATAAAGGTTGGTCTACAAACTAGCCCTAAGGGAGCCACGGCCCTTTAAAACTGTAATAAAAATAAGGTTTTTAATTAATAACGCTGGTACCCTTTAAGCTAGAGCGACAAGCTTTTGCACGTATACTAGTATTAATAAGGGCAATAAGTTTATGTTAATTTATTTTTTAAAATTTATCCAGGGGCGTTCCTAGACGGAAAAATACATTAGGCTTAACATATTTTTGCCTCAAACTTTTTCATGTGTATTTTTTTGGATTTTTTTGTAAAAAATATGTCATGTAGTGTAACACTGTTCAAAAAAAAATGCTATTAAGTGGAAGTAACATTTTTTGCCACCAAAAACGTTATTTTTTAAAAGGCTATTACTCCTTTAATGTTACATTTAGGTGTTTTGGTGAAGAATACTTTTTTGCTTAGTTTTAAATGAAGATTCACCCTGCAGCATTAAAATGTTATTGATGCCTTTTTTTTGTTCCCGATTCAATATGTCATCTTCGAAGGGCCGTAGCTCCCTTAAGGCTCATTTCCGGACCAACCTTTATAGGTATTTTTGAATGTAGAATCACCTCTTAAATGGTTACTGATCACCCTGTATAACCAATATAATTGTTAAAACAACAAAATATACAGGGTTATTCAAAAATAGGGTCATTAATTTTAAGTGGTAATTCTACACAGGAAAATATAAAAAAAGTTCCTATAAACATATCTAAAAATGCGTCGTAAGGGAGCTAATCCCCTTCGAAAGTGGCTAAAAAATTCGGTTTTTATTTAATAAATCAGGAACCCTTTGAGATACAGCAATGAGGTTTGAAATGTAAACTAATCTTAATAAGGCCAATCCGTATGTTATCTTCATGTACTTATTTTAACCAGGAGTGTGCGAAACGGGGGGCTGTATCAGTTTTTTGTCCCAAACTTTTTTCTGTGTTACTTATTTGTAATTTTAGTTTTGGAATATGAGCCTAAGGTCAAAATACATAGAAAAGGTACCCTTATCGTAATACTGTGGGATTAACCGTTTTTGGACAAACTCATTTGAAGGTAAAATTTCACGGTTCCAGGACGAAAAATTAAATACTAAAATGTTGAAAACCGAAATGATGCAAGGTAAATGTACATCAAAAACTAAAAAAAAAAATAAAATACAGGTACTTCTAAAAATCAATCCTAGGGGAGCTATGGTCTTTTAAAAATACACCGTTTTTAAAAAGTAGAGTAGCTTTAAAAGCGATTTTTCGAAATAAAAATTTAACTAAAAAATTAAGTCACTTATGTTTACAGGAACTTTTTTTCATATTTTCCAATGCAGAATCAACAAAAAGTCCAAACCCTTAAAATTTAATATCCTATTTATGGATATCCCTGTTTATTGTTAATTTTCCTACAGTTTTCTGAATTTCTATAAACAAGAGATGGCATAAACTAAAATGGACTCATTCTATGTTTGAAAAGTATTTGTAGATATTTGCCTACATTCTAAAAGTCTTGAAAAAAAAATTTATACTAAAAATATTTTTTTTGTTCCTAGTTATTAGACATACCGTTAGCTCGAATTCTATCCTGGGGGGTGGCATAGTGTATTCTTCGGGTATTTATATTTTCAAGAGGAAACGGAGAAGCTTGTCTGTGAAGTGGAATAGGAGATCGAGGAGATATCGAGGAAGGTGGTGGGGTTGGAAAGGGGGTCGTCGGGTTATCCGTTGTGACTGCATCTTCGGTATCATCTGATCTGTATGATCGGTCCATGCCTGAAAAAGAGAGAAAAATTGTCAGTAATAGACTATTATAGAATGGAATCAGGGATTTTAAACAGTAGGTGTCAAAAGTAGGGTTATGGATTTTTTTAAAAATAAATTTGCACAACAAGATTACAGAGGCACTTTAGGCCTGCTTCTGTGGTCTACAAAAAGTATAGGTGTGCTTGAAGTCCGTTATGGTTTCAAAGAAATGGTATGAGGCTGCTTCAGTAGTGATGCAAGGGTGTTTCGGTATTCGGAAAACGAAAGTCTAAAGCAGATGGTCTGAAATATATTTTATTTTTGTCCCCTTTGCGGAAACTTTGACACAAAGTCTTAAAATTTAGCCATCTAGATATTAATGCAGTCGTCGTTTTCCAAAATTAAAAGTAAATTTCACAGAAACCAATTTAAAGTTTATTATTCGTTAATTACTTTAAACCCAAACCAAATAGACTGATATTTGCGAAACTTTAAAACGATTTTAACTACTGTCTACTATCTTTATTCTGCTTAGACGAATCGACTGTATTGCTATCTCGGCTTGCTGCGTCTCTGCTAAGCGGGATATATCTTTAAGAAAATAATATCCTGCTAAGCAGAAACGCATTAAATCGCGATAACAATAATCGATAATTATCGACTAAGCGGTCACAAAATAATAATTTTGTGACCGTTATATTACAATCGACTGTATCGCTATCTCATTTTACCGCATTTCTGTTAAGGATACCGCAGTCCGACCTAGTAAGTCGCCTATAACAAAATTCCCAACAGCCAATTTTCACAACTAACAAAGGAGGGTATCGTATTTTGGGCTAAATCGCCTGCAACGATAAGATTTTACATGCTTATAGATACATAAAAAATAAATACTTAGCCAAAATTTCAGCCCTTTTTACATCCCGGAATATACTTTAACTAATTATTTTAATTACGAATTTTGGCATATGTCAATGTACGATTTAGCAACATTGCATGAAACTTCAAGTGTCAAATGTCATCTCGTCAAAATAAAAATAACTTGCACATTAACTACTAAAGTGAGGCCAAAGGAAAGGGTCTGTGTTGTGTTCTCTTGACTATAAAATTAAAATATTTTGTTGCTTTATTAGTTTTTACCGATTTAATATGCTGTAATTCAATCTCTAATTAGGCTGGACTTTTGTGACTAGTTTCAGTACGATTATGGAGTTATTTTTGAGGTATTTATACTATAATAACAATGTAAGCAAACCAGAAGCTTCAACGATAAGTTATCGTCGATAACCCAAAACATTAGTTCCATGACAGTGTTACCCAAGACAAGTAATTTAATGTGGCTTTCAACATGTTAAATTAGTTTATTTCCATGATATGATTTAAAACTAGATTATGAAAAAGTTACACATAGACTTTTAATATTAAATAAAATTATGTATTTAAAAATAAATATATTTAATTAATATTGTACAGTGTTTTTATTATACATTCTACCTAAATGTATTTATGTTGGTTTTTAGATAAACAAAAAATATTGCTTTTTTTCAATATGATAGTCACATTTATCGCAAGACTAATGCGATGTTGTCAGGTTTACGATAACAAATAATTCCTGAGTTTTAATTTTTTTTTTCATATTTTTCTTTAATAACAAATAACAAGTTTTTTATCATTTCTTTTCATCATTTTGCACTTTTTTAAACAAAAACGAAATTTTCTTATTTTGCCCAAAACTCCTATTTAAAACGATACCCTTCTTTAATGATTAAAAGATTAAAAAAAGGTCTCTACCAATTTCCCAATTCTACCACACAATTTTTCCAATCGAACTATTTCCCACCCCTGTAAGCATAATAGAATACTAAATGTAGAAACTTTCATCAGCGTTATTACACATGCGCGGTTATGCTAAAGACGCGTCTAGACACGAGGCACTGCTTCAAAGCAAATTAGGGCCTATTTACAAATACTACATAAAAACGTAAACGTAAAATCGTAAGAAATGCAGTACACTGATTGGTTAAACCTTGAAACCGAACCAATCAGCGTACTGCGCTTTTTACGATTTTACGTTTATGTTTTTACGTAGTACTTATAAATAGTCTTAGATATGGTTGGCCATATAATTGGCTTTTTCCTACGATCCCCTATGAAAATGACATTTAGCACACTCTTTTGTTCTTTAGAAAACGCCTTATATCACACTAGTTTGATATTTTGATATCACCCTAGTTTAATATTTATGTATGTAGGTTTGCCTAATTTTGTTTAGATATTTACGTTGTAAATTCTACAAATTTTACTCACCTCGTTTTCTATACCATTTTCCACCTTTTATTACGGACTTTTTTGATGTCTTTTATATTTTTCAATCCAAATATTTCTGTTTTTCATGTCAAAAATAAAAACTATAGTTATAACCTTACTATTTTGACCCAGGTCAATATAACTTAATATGTTTTATTAATATCTAGATTTTATGAAAATTACTTAATTTGTGATTTAGTTACCATTTTATAAAAAACATCAATATTTCCTCATGAAATGTAAAATTTTACAATATGGTAGCATATCTACAGAAATCAAATTTAATTAGTAAACTGTCAAATTTTTCTTGATTTAAAATATGCTTGTGGTTAGGCAACCCATTAAAATTTAATAGTGTTGAGCTTCCATAATAATATGTTATTTTAATATAAAACCAAGAAAACTAAGGGTAAATAAAAAACATATTTCCTGTTTACATACATATATAAATTTGTATGCTATTTTGTGTTTTGCTTTTCTCAAAAATTCTCGGAATAAGTAATAAAAATTAGAAAATATGAAATTAAGAATTCTTAAAGTTTTATATTTTTTCGGGATCGTAGGAAAAATAGCGTACATAACTCGTTGAAAAGTGCATTTCTTATATATAATATGTCACTTTCCACTCTAGTTATATAATATACTAAAAAGCAGTACCTTGCGACATCGACGCTGATAGGATAGGATATCCCACCTTTAGTGTTAAAATTCTGTCGATTAAAAAAACATACTTAAAATTTAGCAGATACGAATAAATTTTTGACCAATTTAAATATGAATCATTTTGTAGAATGACGTATTTTAATGCCTTATTTAAAAATAATTTAAAAGAGAATATAAGTTATATATATATATATGTAGTATGCTGTACTGATAAGTGAAAATACCTTACTCCTACGATGGTTTTTTACCCCTTTTTTCTCTAATCTAAAATCGTGTTTATTGTTTGCTTTTTAATTTATAAAATATATTTTATTTGTGGATTAATACGTTAAAATTAAGAGGTATGTGTATTAAATATAAATTATATTCTTCCCCTGAATATCAATTCGTGATACTAGGTTAGGTACCCGTGCTTTTTTTTTTCAAATTTTACTCATATTAATCCAAATTTTTGGAAAATGCAACTACTGCTAAAGCAGTCGTTGCATTTTCGTTATTGGGATTAATATTCGTAAAATTTATGTAAAAAACCAACGATACCTAACCTAGGATCACTTATGATATTACCCCTGAAAATATTAGAGAAATAATATAATAGAAAGAGGAACTAAAAAAAGTTGGTGAAAAAATAAAGAAGCAAACAAAAAGATTTACCGAACAAGTTTCCTAATCCATTTAACTTTTGAAAATGAATAGAATAATAAAGTAACTTTTTAAGTAACTTATTTATAATAACATGGACAAAATACAATTATAACCCGAACAGAATTTACTGAAAGAAAATCGTGACGTTAGAAAAGAGGCGAGTTGCTGGCGAAGAGGTTCCCTGGGGCAAACAACTCAAGATTGAATATGAAAATTTAATCAGGTAATTTCATAGGGGATGATGCTTCAATGCCCCGCCGAGAAATTGTG